>CM076577.1:305758742-305938098 GCA_034641835.2 Pinus albicaulis
AGTTTCTTAGTTTAACTCTTTGTTAATTTATTTACTTTTGTTAATTAATTCTTTCTTTTACTTATTGTTTATTGTTTTAGGACTCCAATTTATTATTTACTATTTTATTTAGAACTCCAGTTATTGTTTAATGTTTTATTTATTATTTATTTATTATTCTCTTGACTATTTATTTATTTACTTATTTATTATATTATATTATATTATATTATATATTATTTATTATTTTATAATTATTATGGGACATTACATGATGTCATCCTCATCTTCATCATTATTTTGAGAACTTCCAGCATAGTTCTCCTTAAATGGGGGCCTAATATTTTGGTCTGGAACAGCTTCTTTAGCTTTTCCAGGGTTATTATTTTTTCTGAAATTGGGATTTCTGATCTGAGGTTGATTATCCCATTGAGGTTTTCTATCTAAATTATCTAATCTCTCTACCACCCTTTCTAAAGTTTTAGCAACGAAATCCAATTTAACATCTGAGTTTGAACTTTCTTCTTTAATTGTAACTCTTCTTTCATTTCTAAGTCTGGCCTTCCTAGCTAAAATGTTGATTTCTACACTAACAACATTTAATTGCATCTATTCTAAAGTTTGGGCATCTCTTTCCCTTAATTGATAGGCCATATCTGTATCAAATCCATCAAGGAATTTGAGTAGAACAGAGTAAGGTGTAGGTTTAAGATCTACAGGAATAGAATTATAGACACTGTTATACCTAGTGCAATAGTCCTGGACAGACTTAGTAGGAGATCTTTTCAAAGCATCAAACTCAGACAAAATTTGAAGGGGGTTCTTTTTTCTTTCCCATTTATTTAAAAATATTCTATGAAATTCAGCGAAATCAGCTGTACTACCAGCAGCTAAGTTTTTGAACCATTTTTAAACTTTTCCTGTCAAACTTTGGGCAAATAACCTCATCTGGACATCTGACTCATCAATTTCATAAATTTCACAGCAATCTGTCATTTTAGTTACATGTTGTTAAGCAGTATATTGTGAAATGCCATCAAATAGTGGTACATTATTTTGGTAATCTTGAGGCATAGCATGGAGGTTTTGAGGTAAAACAAGGGGAGCATACCTAGCAGCCATGGCTTGAAGCTTTGCTGAACTAGGAGGTATAACAGTAATGATGGGGGCAGTGCTAGATATGGTAGCTGATGAATTAACAACTGTAGTTGAAGAGCTGGGAAATGAAGATGATATGTAAATGGAATTGCTGGGAAATAAAGATGTGGTGCTTATAAAATTTGAATGCAAAGTAGTGGATGCAATGGATTGAGTGGATGAAGGAAACAATATCCTAGGCTGCAAAGGCAACTTAGGAATGAAATGGTCTGTAGATGAACTTGCAGAAGTATCTATAAACGAAGTGACAACATATAAAGATGAATCTGTTGTTGGTATTATTGTTGTGTGCAATTGAGAAACTGGAGGTTTTATATAAGATAACAAATGAGTTAATTCAATAGCTTCATTAATATCTTTAATCAATGAAACATTAATTTTTTCAACTGTATTTTAATATTCAGATTTACTTGACTTTGTTCCTATTGATATATTTTTATGTTTTGCATTCAAAAAAGAAAGGAAAACAGGATCTATAACAGTATTTTTCAAATCAGTTTCAAATCTAATTTTAAACAATGAATATTCAAATTTTATATCAAAATCAATAGCATTTAAACTCACTAACTCTTTGGGTAAAGAATTGGCTTTTCTTAATGGTACTTCAGTTTCTAATTTTACAATTTGTTTTTTCTTTTTTCCAATCTGTTCTGGGTTATCTACTATAACTGCAGGCTTAGGATCCAGGTTAGACCTGGGATAGTAGGTTTTCCTAGAAGCCAGAATGACTGTTTTGAATACCCACAACCTACAAAAATAATCTTAAAGTAAAAATATAATTTAAAGATCTTCCTTTAAGACTAAATTTATGACTGGATATTGGTTAGATTCCCCAGTATGGTCACCAGTATGTTATCACTCTAGTAATTTCTTAGGTTGTGGGATTTGAATTTTTAGTCCAAGAAAACTAGAGGTAACCATAAACCAACTTCAAATCCTAGGATCTAGCCTTCCTAGAATTCAGAGAGGGTTATCTTTAAGATTTATCTTTGTTTTTTATTTATGTTTTTAGGCTAGTTATGATAGAACAATTGGTTTTGTTTTAAAGGTTTTGGTGGGAAAAAATCACTTAGAAGTAAACTAGAGAGAAATCTACTTGTCCATTGGGCTATGGAGTCTAAATCTAGATAACAATACTAGAAGTCAAGGCCAAAAAGGTACAAATGTATTCAGGGCAAGATAGATAACCCTCAGAGATTTGGGAAAAGTGTTTTTGGTGAAATGGTATGATCAGGATAAAAGGCTATGAAAGATCCTTTGATCCAGAAAGTGGAATAAGGAGGCAGGGGTCAAACGGGAGTAGGAGTAATTAAGAATTCCTAACACCAGAAATCAACAGAAAACATTTAAATGGTAACTAGTTAAAAACAGGGAGTAAAGGACTAGCCTGTAGTAATATTCCTAGTTTTTATTTTTAACAAGAACGGTTATGTTTTTATATTAGGACTTGGGCATAGAAGCCTCCAAACAGGTTACAATCTGAAGCCCTGCTTCATTGTCTTTCTCATTTGCCACAGTATCTAGAATATTACTGTGACTATACCATTGTTTCTTACAAATATTCCTTGCTGCGAGTTCCACAATTTTCCCAGCTTTCGTGAATGCAGACAAATTGTTGTAATAAAATGCAAAAAAACATGACTAATCAAGCTAAAATAGGAAAACTTTGACAAAAAATCTAAGGAATGGGGGCCCAATCCTCATGTCCGTTTTTTAACAAAGAGCCAGCGGGGAGAAGAGCTGCTTTGTTTGCTTCAAGATCAACATCTTTATTATTTTCTCGGAGCACATGAAAGAAAGTGACCTTTTGGAGGGTTTTGGAGATAACAGTAATTCGCTTTATCAATCTAGCAAAGTTGATATCCTTCGGTTCAGTGCCATTCACCAAGCATTTGATGATTGATTGAGACTCACCAACCACTACAAGATCTTTGATGCCATGATTTTTAACTTGCATGAGGCCTTGAAGGAGAGCAAGCGCCTTAGCTTGAATGCTAGTATAGTGATCCAAGCCCCAAGCGAACCTGTGAACAACAATGCCTTCATTATTCTTAATCACACCACCCGCCCCAACTTTCCTGGGGTTACCTATAGCAGCTCCATCAAAGAACAAGAGGGGAGAGGAATGCTTAAGGAGCCAAACGGAGAAGTCATTCTCATTGAGTCTAATCTGCCAACTTTCTTTAATCTTATTTTTCCTTGGATTTGCCGAGATGGTGAAGCCCATCGAGTTAGTCCAATCCTTATCACTCTGGCTGATATTAGAAGCTTCTAAGTAGCTATCCAAACTTTCTTTAAGTTGAGCTTTGATTTTAGCTATAACGGTTTTTATTTTCTGATACTTATCCCTGAAAGTTCTGTTGTTCCTTTCAAGCCAAATTTTCCAACAGGTAAATTTTGGGAGTGAAAGCCAAATGGCTTCAAAGCTATTGTTCTTAGGGGAACCTCCAGGATATTTAAATGGCCAAGAGGCAAAGAGCTCAGGGATAGAGCTTGGAAAAAGGAAGTTGTCACCACAAGGGGGCAGAATCTTGTGCCAAACCTCAACAGCAAAATTGCAACTCAACATTATATGATTGATACTTTCTTCATCCTCCCAACACATCCGACACCTAGATGGGCCATGAAATCCTCTTTTTTTAAGCCTGTCATCAGTGAGATTTTTGTTATGGCACATGAGCCAACAAAAATAATCGACTTTTGGAATTGTTTTTAATTTCCACAGGCCTTTCCAGACAGCAGGGTTCGGGGGGATGTGAGGTATTTCCAACAGCTTAACATATCCCATAGCGACGGAGTAGGAGCCTGAAGGACCCCAACCTCGCTTGTCAGATTGGTTGCAGAGAATCAGCGCTCGACCGTGTAGGAGTGACAGCAAGACTTCCCACAGATTTTTCAAATTTGGTGGCACTTGAATATCAATCCAGCCAATCCATCTGTTCTCCGACCATCTCGATAGGTCCCAGAGCGAATTTAAACCTGCGTTTGACATCCAGAAACGAAGAGGTCGTAGGGAGGCCACCTCAGCAAGCGGTTGATTTATCATAATCCTGTCTTGCCATAAATCAATTGATTTTCCATTCCCGGGCACCCAGAAAGCATGCTTTTGGATGAGCGGAGTGGAGTTAAAACAGAGTTTTTCCAGTTGCGTGCAGGAAACAGATCGGGGATTGTCTAGGCAACGCTTTCTTGGACCCGAGAAGTATTTTCGCCACAATGCCTTCTGCACCCAGCTTGGATTGGTGTCAACAATACGCCAAACGATTTTGGCACCCATAGCAGAGTTTTGCGCACAGAGCGATTTCATATTTAATCCTCCTTCCAGCACAAGTTTGGAGATCTTCTCCCAGCTCACCAAGGGAATGTGTTTTTCATTACTTTTGCCCCCTTTCCAGAAGAAGCACCGGATGAGATCATCCAATTTCTTGAGAACACCGGAGGGCGCTAACAGGACTGAGAATTTGAAAATGGGTAAATTGCTGAGCACCAATTTTACCAAAACAGTTTTTCCTGCCAAGTTCAGCCAAGAAAGACCCCAAGCCTGAATTCAAGATTTGAACTTATCGATGAGAGGAGCCTAGTCTCTGCAAAAGGCAGATTTTAAGAAGACAAGAAGTCCCAAGTATTTAAAAGATGACTAGGAAGCCGAGCCTGCAAAGCCAAGGCACCTGGAGATGGCTATGAGCAGACTGGAAGATATATTCCAGCTGTAAAAATGGCACTTCCCTTTGTTGAGCATGCTTCCAGAAGCATCACAAAACTTGTTGAGGACATCTTTGAATTTAGAGGCAAAGTGCAGCGAAGCTGCGCCCATCAATAAGGTGTCATCAGAAAACAAAGCGTGATTGATGTTTCTTACTCCTCTAGCAATGCTTAGTCCCATAATTTCCTGCTCTGTCATTTCCTTATTCAAATAGAAACTTAGGACAAAAGCTTGAAGGACAAAAAGATGAGGGGAAAGAGGACATCCCTGACGAAGCCCACGTGAGGCTTTGAAGAAGCCAGTAGCCCTCCCCTTCACTAAAGGAGCGATCCAAGGCTCATAGATGCATGCATTGATCCAGTTTATGAAATTCTCGCCGAATCCAAACTTTCGTAAGACTCTAACGATGAAGTTGTGATTTACTCGGTCAAATGCATTTGCAAGATCTAGCTTTATTACCATTCCTTTCTCTTTGCGCTAAATGCTAGAATGGATCGCCTCTTGCACAAGAATGAAATTGTCTACTATCTGTCTTCCCTGCACAAATCCACCTTGATTTTCCGGAATAATTTTGGGAAGAATGCCTTTCAACCTGTTTGCAATAACCTTGGTTATGATTTTGTATCCAATATTGCATAGCGAAATAGGTCTGAATCTATTAAAGACATTAGCTCCCTTTTCCTTCACAATGAGGGCTAGGAAAGCAGAGTTGGTACTACCCCTAATTTTTTGACAGGATTGAGATTTCCTAACCATTTTGCATAAATCTTTTTCAACTATTTGCCAGCAGACTTGAAGAAATCTGGCAGTAAATCCATCAGGTCTGGGGGATTTTTCCGGATTCATCTCAAAAAGAGCTATATTAATTTCTTCCTTGGATACTTTCGCTTCCAAAGATTTGTTCATATTGGAATTTATCTCATTGGGAATCACTTCTAATAAGGTGTCAGAGTGGATCCCAGCTTCTTCCTCGCCATACAGATTGTTAAAGTGGTTGTAGGCAACCTTTTTAATGCTCACGAAGTCCTTGTGAACAACATTCCCATCTTTGATTTCGGAGATTGTGTTGAAATTTCTTCTTGCATTAGCTTGCTTGTGGAAAAAAGAGGTTTTTCTATCCCCAACCTTGAGCCAAAGGCTACGGGATTTTTGCCTCCAAAGTTCTTCCTCCGCCATGCAGGCCCTATGAAACTTTTGTTGGAGGTCCGCTTCCAGATTAATAACATCAGGAGTAATGACTGCATCCTCCATATGAAGATGATGAGCCTCTAAAGTGTCTTGAGCGGATTTCTGCTCTGAAGTCGGAGTTGGGATAGATTTGGCCCAACATTTTAGCTCAATTTTTAGCCTTCTGAGCTTTTCTTCCCACACAAAGAAAGGAAAGCCATTTACCGGATGATCCCAGACTTCCTTGACTCTTTCCTTAAAACCTGGAAGCTGGATACAAAGAGGTCTAAATCTAAACGGGATAGGTCCCAGGTCCTTTTATGGCAAAAGTTCAAGCATAATAGGCATATGGTCAGAGGCACTATAAGAGAGAATGTGCATTCTAGATTCAAGCCCAAGAAGCAGGAAGGAGCTTTGAACTAGAAATTTGTCTAATCTAGCAGCTATGTGACTAGGGCCAATTCTTTTATTGGACCAAGTAAACTTACCATTTAAGGGCTTGATGTCGATAAGATCCCACTCTTGCATGAGATCCTCCACCCATTCCCTAGCTGGATCTCTCACGATACTGCCTCCATGCTTTTCAGGCAGTGCCAGGGTGAGATTGAGGTCTCCGGCTATAATGATGTTTTCAAGATTCTCAGTCTCAGCTAGATTTCTGATGGAGTCCCAACAGGACTTCTTCTCTCCTGCATTAGTCGGTACATAGAAATTGAAAAGGCTGATTTCATCCTTGGACTCTATGTGTTGAAGTTTCAGTTACAGCCAATGTGTGTTTGGGATTGCTTTGTGCAACAGATATTTGTTTGCATTCCATAACGTACCCAGGCCTCCAGATGCTCCTCTAGAAGAGACATCTTGCCCACCGCCTTTATTCCAAAATCTCTGACTTTTTTGGAGGTAAGCTGCATCCTCCATCTTTGTCTCCTGGATTAGAAGGAAGTCTGGGGTTTCTATTCGGATTGTGCTTCTGATAGCTTCTTCTTTCGCTTTACTGCCCAAACCTCTACAGTTCTAGGAGACGATTTTAATTAATTACTTTTTTGGGAGTGTTGGGCTCCCTTGGATCCAATCTGATTTCTTGTATTCTTGGCCAATTTTTCCAATAGTTTCTCAAGAGTTGGCTAGGTGCCTTGCAGTTTTTCTTTGTATTTTTCCTGCTCTCTTTTTCCCACTCAAGCATTCGTCCTCTTGTTGATCTTCTGATTGAGACTTGTGATTCCCCTATTTCTCCTTCCTCCTCAGATTCCTCTGAGGTTTGTACCATGTCCTCCGTATCTGCATTTTTCCCTTTAGATCTTCTTGGGGTATTAACACCTTGCTTTGGATCTGGAGCAGTTCCTTTGCCCAAGGAGTCATTCTGTGTTTCAACCTCATGCATCTCTATTGAATTTAGACTAAGAGGTTCAAATTTATTACCTTTCCCTTTAGAAGTCTGGGTTTGCTGACCATCGGAGTGTTGGGGTCCTTTTCTTGTCGGGGATCCAACATTTTTTTTGTTGGTCTTTGTCCTTTTGACTTGGTTCCAACCCTCCTCTTTTCCTTTGGCTGCTTCGGCATTACTCGGGCACCCTCTAGCGAAGTGTCCATAGACGTGACATTTGTGACACTTGAATGGAAGTTGCTCATAGTCGAGCTTTTGAATATGAGACTAGCTCCCAGCCTTGATTTTAATGGCCTCCGGGAGGCCCACTTCTAGGTCGACTTCGACACAGATATGAGCACAATCGTACTGATCTTTATTATTTGCATGATCTATGAATTTTCTCAAGGTGTTTCTAATATGCTTTAGTGATTCCCAGTTCCAACAATGCATGGGCATATTTGGGAGTCTGACCCAGACTAGGACTGCGGTTGTAACATCTACCGCAGGATCAAAATCTGGGGTCCATTTATTGAGGTAGAGCCCTTGAGGTCCCAAAATTAGGGGCCATTCTTGAAGATGAGCTCTTTGTCCTCCTTATCGACGAATTCGAACAGGAAATACCCTCGACCTGGGAAGTAGGAGGACACGTTGTTCTTAATGAGGGGAGCCCAGTTCTTAGGGATGACCAAGTGAGCGCTGGCCAATGAAATCATGATGGCTAGAGAGAGGGGGCCACACAGGAATAGGACCCTCGCCGAAGGCGGCGAGATCTCGAGAATGTCATCCTGTTTTAACAAACTTCGCAGCTTGAAGTCTGCGATTCTTAGGAAGCGAGGCGAGGAGGAAGAGCTGAGAAGCATGAGCGGTAGAAGGCGGCGGAGGAGGGCGGAGGGGGGATGGTGGGAGTCGGGTCCTCCATGCCCCGAGGGCCGAAGAACCTCAAAAGGCTAGGCAAAGAATCCACGAATATTGCATTCATAGAAGCGAAAAGCAAAAAAAAGAAAGCGGGAGCCGGTAAGAGAGGAAACCTTGGCCCCGATTGAAGGTCGGTTAGAAACGGCCAACTTTGAGGTGGGATCCAGCAACGCCGGAGAGGAATCCAAAAAAAAGTGTGAAGCGACGAGGAACGAGAGGGCCTTGCGAGAGCAGCGTAGCCGCGGGGGCGCGGCGCAGGTGCAGACGGGACAAGGTTTCGCTCGCAGCGCTTCTGAAAGGTCTCTTTAGAAGAGAGTGTAGTTCATGTGTATTCTGATTACTCATTAAGATTGAACAAACATATATAATGGATTGCATGAAACTCAAGAAAGAAAACAATGACAAGAAAAAAGTACTTTACTCATCAGTTTATCACAGGGATCTTGAATTATGATGCCAGTTTAGCTTTGTCCAATCTGCTACTTCGAAATCAACACATAATAGCCTCCAATGCTTCAGCAAAAAGTCTATAGTAAAGTCTAGCAATTTTATTCCACACTCAATACTTCAAATGTAGAAGTATTTATACAAAATGTAGTTACAAATATCCTAGAAGACATCTAGGAATATCTTTAGGAAATAGAAAATATCTTTACAAAATAAGAGAGATAGCTGCTTAACAAATCAGCAAGCTGTCCACTTATCCAAAATAAATAGAACTACTTTATCTAATCAAGGAGCTTTGAGTGATTTGTTGTCCTGCTCATTCGAGGGATCATATCCCACCTGTAAAATAAAATCCTCTAAGGCTTTAATCCTTAGGTCTTTAGCATACAAAGAGCCTTTGTCCAGCTTCATTTGATCCTGCATGTTAATAATGGTATTCTGCAACTTAGTAGCACTCATAGCCTTTGTCACCACAGTTGAATATAACATTTCAGAGCTATGTCTGTGGAATTCAATTTGGTCTAGCTCATGCACATTTTCAGTATCTACTTCAAACTCAACCTTTTTATAGTCTGCTACTGTCTTTGATGTTGAAGTAGTTGGTTGTAGAAATGACATAATCATTTTATTTGTGGAATAGTCAAAGGCTATTATTAGCCTATTATGATTCCCTAGTTTTTGCTCGAGGAATTGAGAATATATCTCTGATTTAATTTCCTCATTTTTCTGCTTTATCTGTTTATATTTTTCTTTTATATCTAAGTCTTTTTCCTCAGCTGTCTGTGACGAAGAAGTATCCATATTTTGTTTCTCAATCATCTGGGTATCATCTTTACTTGTTGTTTGATCTTTTACAATTTCTGCAAGAGTTTCATTGATTATCACTGTAACTTCATCATTATTCACCTCTGGTTGATTTGTATCCTCAACATCAATTACCTTTTCTTTTCCTATGGAACTGAATTTGAGAATTTTATTGTAAATCAACTTGAATTTTGTCTTTTCAAAATATTGATAGAATGTTTTAATAAAACACAAAGAAGTGTGATATTATTACATAGTATTTAAACCTTTTTGAATGGTTTAAATACCATAGGGGCGGGATATTTATTTAGTGATAGTTTTTAAACCAAAGAGTGTTTGATTGGGGTTTTTATTTAGCACATGGGTAATGACTTTGATAAAAAAACTTTATAATAGTGGGTTTTTGGGGTATTTAGATATAGGGAATAAAATAAGTAGGATAAGGTAATTAGTTAGGGATTAAATAAAAATAGGTTAATAGTTGATATGAAAGGGAAATGGAATATAACACAAAATATATAAAATCACTAAGTGTAAGAGTAAAGCATAGCTTATCTTTTTATCATTTCACCAATACTTAGGATAAATGTATTTTTGAGAATTTTATGCATGTTTATGAAGGGATGAAGTTAATTACATGGGGTTTTATGCTTCATTAAGTAAGAATGAGTCTTTACTTATGAAGATAACTTAAATGTATGAATGAGGGATAAAATAATGACAAAGGGGATTTTATCATAAGAATTCAACATTTTCCACTATCCAGTCATTGAGCCTTGGGTCCGGTCCCAACAGAAGTCAGAGAAATGCTCTGAGCCTCTTTGACTGGAAGTATAGGATACTGAATACCTACAAGGGGAGGGAAATTAGTGATTTTTTCCCGGTGAAGAATATTTACATGATTTTTCCCACTTCTTTCTACCTACTCAACATTACTCTAACATTTTTTCTTCCTTTTAGCAGGTGCATTTAAGTTTGCTACCTTGAAACATTTATTTTTTTGAAAGCATAAACTATCTAATTCTGCCTTATTTCATCTGAGGGTTCAGCTTATACTGATGAGCTCCTCATTATTCTCTACCTATCTCTTGATCTCCTTGATTTATCGGCATTAAAGCTTGTACAAGTAAAACTTTATTCATTATCTAAACATGGAAATTGAAAACATGACAAGTCAAGTTTAACAGTTTAACTCATCATGGATTATGGCATTTATTAACACTCTGCCATAATCATTTGCAAAAAGTAAAAAGTAGTGGCATTTGAACTTGCACACTTTCATGTTTTATTTCATCTTTTTTCTTTTGGGGTCTATGTATTTTTTAAGTCCTTTGATCTTTCTTTTAGGACTTTCTACCCTCTTTTTGAATTTTTGATTTTTGATTTTATTTTTTTTAATATGGGAAAACAACTTGTAGAAAGCAAGGTATGTACATATTTTACAAGACTACCAAAAGTCAATTCAAAATTATGAATCATATATTTATAGGACCCTAACAGAACCCTTAGTTAAACCGGGGGGGGGTAATGGTGAATCAGTTTAATGCATTCATGGTCTTTTAAACTTTCCTTTACACTTATTTACACCTTTATTTCATGATCAACTTAATGTATAATGGAACAAAATTCTTAATAAGTGAGCAGCAGGTATTAAGCAGATTAAATACAGAATATCAACACATAATCAACACATAGACAACAGATATAAGTGGAAACCCATAAGGGAGAAACCACATCTTATTATTTTTGTGATGTAAAGGCAAGCTCCAACTCCCTCTCACCACTGATTTTCTATAGGCTCCAACCTATAGGAGGCTACTACCTCAATTCTACAAGCTACAACTTGCAAGGAAGCTCTAACTCCCATCTATTTTCTGCAGGCTACAAACCATAGGAGGCTCCTCCCTCGGCCAGCTACAAATGGACATCTATCAAGATACAACTTGATTTGGAAGCACCAACTTCCTCACACTACAATGTAAACATATGTTGATTTACCTGGATATCAGCTTTGTTCTACTCCTTCTTCACTGTTGCCCTCCAGCCTTCACATCTGCCTTATATCATCTCTGGATCTACACAACTTCTCCATCTGCCCTGTCTTCTTCTTATTCTTCCACTCTCTAACCTCTTTATGCATATTACAATAACATCATTTATAGAGATCGCCTCATAGCTGTTTGTATTCCCTATGGGAATATGAAATGAACAAGTATGACTTTTTTCCTTTCTCCCACTCATTTCCTCACTCAGCATATTCTGAATGTTACAACAATATATACAATTGTTACAGTATCAAATTTGAGTTTTTCTTTGCCTACGGATACTTGCCTTTGCATCACAAACAATATAAATTAATTAATACATTTACAGTTACAATAATATTCCAATTCAGCCCTTTCAACTTCTTAGCTTTGCTATGTGTTTGTCCTCTCCTGCTTGATGTTCCTTTGCCTTTTCTATTTTTGCAGTTATATTTCAACTGTGCTGCATAACTGCCCTTTTTTCCCGACTCGACCCATGTTGTTGCACTGTTCTGCATGAGCTCCAGGTCCTTTTTCTTACCCGAGCCTTTCTTCACCGTGTTTAGTCTTTTCTTTTTATTACCTGAGTATTTTCTTCTGCATTCAGCCATAACATTTGACTCACTGCCGCAACACTGTTCTGCACGAGCTCCTGGTCCTTTGTCATGCGTTCAGGTCTTTCCTTTCTGGCTTGTGGGGTATGGCCCACATAAACTCCCTTTAACGCGTGGATTACAATTTTCGACTTTTATCAACATACATATGTTTTAGCAATCAAACAACGCATATTAACATACATACGATTAGCAATCAACAATGTATACTTTATAACATGGTGCATATAACAGGACGCACATATACGCGGAACAAGAGTTTTCGGGTCCCACAATCCTAGAACCAATCACAACGCATCACAAATACTTGCCTGCAACTTTTAACGTTTATAACTTAAACATACCTCCTGTTGTGTGTGATATGCGATCACATCGCATCGCATCCAACTTACCTTACCGTGTGAACCTTAAGCACAAAACCATAAACTCTGTGATGTGTGCTAATGTGCAGTGTCGACACGTGGCTCCTCCCTTTCACTGCATCGCAACTTTATAACCTTACCGCATCGCAAACAAATTAACATTTCCTAGCGTTATTTTCTAACATTTGCGATGTGCAGGCTCGCGATTCGTCGATCGCCGTTGATCTGCCCCCAGATCTAATGGTTCTCATATGATCGCACTTTACACTTTATAAGATTTACTTTGTGGTTATACTCTATTTCTTGCAATCTGCAATGTTGCGTCGTGCCAACACGTGTCTTCTCCATTTCGCATCACAAATACTTTAACTTACCATGTGACGCCTTAATGCTAAACTCTTTAAATGTTGCGATTTGCAAAATCACTCTTGATGTGATTCGATCTCTGCCGTCCATCTCTCGCCTTTATATTTGCGATCTAATCCTGACCGTCCGTTCACCTCCTTTAGACTTCTTCAAGGAATTCTCTGCCTTAGTCGATTTTTCGTTTGTTTACATTGTCCCGCTCTGTAACTCCGGTTTCTCCACGTTGTTTCCTCCTTTGCTTGTTCCTGAGCTTGTTTTGGTTATTGAATGTCTTCCCGAGTTATCACACTCGACATCTACCCTTTTTCATATTGATTAAAGCCCTCTCTATCTCTCGGTTCTCGCCTCTTTCTCTCGGCTTAATCATCTGTGTGCTAAAGCAATTCACATGCCTCTCTACTTCATCCACTACCTTTGTTGTATTTGCTTCTTTGCTGCCTCTGCTGCCTTACCGCCTTTGGTGCCTTCTTAGCTGCAGTCGCTACCTCCGTTGCATTCGCTGCCTCTCTATTTTTGCTGCTTCTCTGTCTTTGTTGTATCTTTGTTGCCTTTGGTGCCTTTCGTTTACTTTCGCTGCCTTAACTGCCTTTGTTCTTTTTCTGCTTCTTTGCCTTAAATAATCACGCTAAAGCTTCTCCATGCTGCTCCTTTGCCTCTTTGCTGCTTCTCTTTGCTTTAGGTTATACTTCTATTGTTGCTCCTTTGCCTCTTTGCTGCATAATGCCTGATTTGCTCCTTTGCCTTATAACCACTGCTTCTCTACTCTTCTGCCATCAACGATGATTCTAGTGTCGCTACTTTTTGTACCTTTTCCATCAATGAAAATATTTCCAACACGATCATATTGATGAAGCGTTGTTGGTCGCATTGGACCCATATCTGCATTAATATTTTTATTATTAGTATTAGATGATTAAAAAAAAATAAAAAAAATCTATAAAACATAAAAAATAAAATCAAAATGAAACCTTTTACCTGAGTCATCCATCTGTACTCTAGCTGGGAACACCATATCAGAGTGACCCCTATAATCCATCCCTGTGTATGGGAAGTCCTTAATCATGAATATCTGACTTCTCAGCCACGCGAAAAATTGAGGCGTGTATCGTACTATAGGACCTCCATCACCACCATGGCGTGCCATTAATAAAATCCATCACAACATACGAGGATCTCTTGGCCCTACAGGGTCAACCACGTGATGCTGCGGTATGAGGAGTGGAATCCTCTCTAAAGAAAATGAGACTAGGATGGCACCATAGCCAAAATTCTTCAGCCTGCCATCCTTGGTTCGAGTAAGTTGTCCCTTCATGTTGACAACCACTCCATCACAACAATTGAACATTATTCCCTCAGAACACTCAATATTTGTTTGCGTATGAGCCTTGGTAGCCACGAGGGTAGCTGCACTACCACATAATCTCGTGACTGTAAAAGCAATGATCTTTAAATCAAGTTGTTGGATAGTTTTATATTTATCCTCCCATCTCTGAGTTACGAGTTGTGAGCGTAATATTGCGCCATGTATGATGCGGTAGACTGCCCACCTGGCCGTGATCCAAATAAAGAATTGTCACGCCCCCTACGGGGTAATATAGTGAGAAGATAAATTTCCTCTGAATCAATGACGAACCGATGATCGTTGATGATAAAATATTGTTCTTGGATATCCCAGGCCTTCACCAGCCAAGTCATTAATTCTACTCGAGATTTCATTCCTTGAATGGACCAAAATTTATAAAGTCCACAGTTTTTCAAAGCTCGCAATGCTGTTGGGGTGTCAATTTCTTTTGCATCATGTGTTTCATTTTCACATTCTCTCCACTCAAGAATGATTGGTTCAAATAGTCTACAAATGATCAATTAGGAGCTTTAGAACCTTGTGGAAGAAAGTTAGAGCATTTTTTATGGTGAAATTCTTATGTTTTAAAAACCTCATGCCACCTGTGCGACTTTTCTTTACACAATGCATTTGTCTGCATTGTATGTATAGAAAAACCGCACAACCACGATAATTTTCTGTATATAAAATTATCGGGGGTGTGCGACCGTGATGAGGAAACCTTGCACACCCCTGTTGGGCAATTTTCAAAACCATAATTCCTCCTAAAAAAATACCCTGAAAAATAAATGGATGAAATGCAAGATCATGAAGAGATTTGTTACCTGGAAGAAACGGTTCGTTGAATGGTTCACCGGTTTGACCGATATCAACTCTGGAAGTTCTATGGTAAAAACCCTTTTTACTGCTCTCAAAATGAAATGGTGAAAACGACTTGTCTTTTTCAAGTTTTATAAGGTTTTATGAATAAAATATTACTATTTTATTCCTTTGACCTTTTATAAGTTCAAATTTTCAATATTTTTACCATAATAAAGAGCAATTATCATAATTTATTGATTTTTATGTGCAGAGAACAGGTCGTGTTTAAGGTGAATAATTTTGAAAACAGAATAAACTTTTATCACTTTTTCGGACTCTTGAAAAACACGAAAAAGGAAACCACAGAGTCCTCTTTTAAGCCCCTTTCAGACTCTCTAAACATGAAAAGATTGTCGAGTTCTTGACTATTCAAACTCGTTAAATTAAATGAACAATCGTTTATTCAGTATAATTTTACCCCTTTTCCGGACTGGACTAGACTATTGACGAAAAAATGTATACATTGACTAAGCATGGTCAATAGAGTTCTCTCCTGCATCATTTTATCCTTTTTTGGGCTTGAGGGACTAAATTTACGAAAAATAACACTATGGAGTTTACTTATGTTTTTCTCCTGACTCCCTAAAATTGAAAAACAATTAGTTTTACTTTCTCTAGGCTCGTTAAGAATGTACATTGAAAGAATGATTGAGTTTTCTTTACATGTATTTTCGAACTCTTTAAACATGAAAAACATTGAACCACTCCTTCCTAGGGTTCATTAAAAATACTTCGGAGGACTCATCTGAAGGATGAGATTATACAAATAAGCAAATGTCATCCCCCTCAAGCTTAACAAAATAAAGAGGTACTTGCCAGTAATGGTGGGGGGGAAATTGGGAAAAAGAATCCATCTTTTGTACTTGTGTTTAGAGCAACATGTTCCTCTTGAACATGACACTTTGTCACATTTGTGTCTGGGTTGAGTGATCCATTTTTCTTACAATTAATCAAACCTCATTTAAAGACTTTAGCTGGTTTTGGGTATTATCTTTAAGTCAAATGCTTCCAAGTCAATTATCGTGTCGTTATGTGTTCAAAAGAATGTTCAACCTCAGTTCATTTTTCACTTGCAAATATTCGTTTCCATTAACCATCCCTGAGTCAGTCCTTGCAAAAACATTCGTTCAACTTGACATAATATATTTCATTTCGTAGGCCCTCCTGCGACAGGTCAGTTTCTATCGACTTCAACTCATTATCTAGGAAGTTGATCTAGAAACCTTATCAGTACCTTGAAATCTGCATGCCCTAATGGCAGGTTTCTTCCCTTCGATGACAGGTTCTCATCATTGGCCTTCGATTGAGCGACTATGAGTGTTCGATTGCAGATCATTCATTCACACTTCATAGATTGTGCCGAAGTACCTTGAGAGCCATTGTCATTATTGGTGGTTTCTCTCGCACTTGTTAACGGTTTTCATCATTGACCGGTAATCAAGTGGTTTCTACCATGTTCGACTTCGACACATTCAATCACATGGTTAGATTCATACTAGTTTGAGAAGTGGAGATCAAGACCATGGATCTAGTTTCATCCATCCAGGTTGCGAGGATTTGTGTATTCATTTTGAGAAGACCTATTCATGATAGATGGTTGCGTCCACACTATGTCTACTATTGATGTAATTCTAGGTTATTTACGTACCAATAGATAGAGTTAGTTTTTACTCCGAGTATTGGAATGCCTACCTCAGTGATGATTATATATTTGCATTGAATGTTTGTTGCAAGTTTCCGACCAATGTCTTTGATCCATCCTTGGTATGATAAATCACTTCAATATTTTTAAGACTTCTTAGACTTCAAACTTTAGGGGGAAATCTGTTACACATCATTTTGTCACCATGACACTTGATACTCAAAATGGATCTATCACCATCCATACTCATACTCCCTTGCAAATCAAACACCTATATTCCATGACCAAGTCATGAATTTTGAAAAAAATGACTCTTTAAACTCTTAAAGCTGGTTTGCACACTTTATATAGTCATTTTATGCGCATGCGTTGGTACTGCTAAGACTCCTCGTGCAGTTTTGCGCTCTGTTTTCCATTAAAAATTGCGCAACTGACTAAAAGGAAAGTAAAAAATAAAAGTAAGTTCTAGAAGCATAGTTGGGTGCATATATCCCAACTAGAAGCCTCTGAGTCATATCATTTCAAGCCAAACCCCTCCATTCATGGAGCTAATTCCCTTGGATCATGGAACCCTAATCCCCTCATTTCTGGATCTCACCCATCTTTGGTGGATCTGAAACCTCCTTAGTTTCTCCTAAAAATTGAGTTGAGACTTCAGGGTTAGAGGAACTCACATATAGTAGTCTTATGCTGGTATTTTTGGATTGGAGATTTTGTTAACCAAGGAGGAAGGTTGGAGGCATTCAGGAGGAGCCTATACAACATCAAGGCTTGGTTGTAAGATTTCTCTATGTTCTCTGATAATAAATTTGGGTACTTTTTCTCACTGATTTGTCTTCTTGGATTTGCGAATGATTTGTGTTCATATACTCATTAAAACAATTTAATTTCCTAATCTCCTTGATCATTAGGTTAAGTTGGTTTTTAGATTATTATTATGTTGCAGATGCCTTTGATCCTTTGCATGTTTGTGGTTGCAAGTTAATTCTAAGCATTGAGGCGCTTCATCGGAGCAAAGTGTGGGGTCTTCATCAGGCATTTCTTGGAAAAGGTAAGAGCATCATCCTCTTCTCCTAGTTTTAGAAATATGAAAATTGTTAGCTTAGGGAAAGAGGTATCCTCATGTTTGTTTGTTTCTAGTTCTCCGTTAGGATTCTAGGGAGACCACTCTTGTCCGCAAGAGGGAATTATCTGGGTAATACCAAGATGGAAACTAGTTAAGTGATATCAAGGATTATGCCATCACGTAGTAGTTAATGTTCTTCAAATATAGTTCTTGGAGGGGACAATTCTATTAGATCTATACTTATATAATACCCATTTTTGTGGCGCAATGGCATTATTGGAAAATGGTTGTCATTGATGTCAACTCAAGCAAAATCCAAAAGAATCCCCGCTTTCCCCACTCTTGTTATGTAATATGACCATGAATTTGCAAGAATGGCCATCATAATCTGATAATACTCATCATGTCGTTTCTAACGATAGGTGGTACACAACATAACTCCTTACGGTTGAGGAGATATGCCTTCTCAAAGTTGAAGCCCCGAAAGTGTGATCATGATGCGCCCAAATTTGAATAATGTCTTGGTCCAAGTTTGGCATAGAATATTCATAGAAATAAATGATGCTTATGGGTCATGGCTATTACAAAGTGTTGACCAAGTCGACCCTCCAAAAGTGAAAATTTTAAATTGCGAAATTGATTAAGGTTGGCCCCATTAAAAATTAAATTTATGAAATTGATTTTTTAGGTAAGCTCCAATTTTAAGGGGGTTTTAGGGCAAGTCGGCCCCCCTTTCATACCCCTTCTTCATGTATCTATAGGGCATTCGGTTGCCCTACAAAATTATCAAATTTCACTTGCACGATCTTGTGTATTCTCTCTGAAATTTTTGAGCCCATGACATCACACAAATTAGAAGAAGAAGGCTGAGATTTTCAAGGGTTTTTGGGCTTGAATGTTTATCTTTTTGTATGGTGATATACTGGTTTCTAAGGCATAATCAAAGGCATTTTTTTAAGCAAAATTTTGGCCTTCTTGAGGTCTGATCAGAGGTACTTCTTGAGGCTAAATTTGGCTTGTACTGAGGCTCTTCCTAAGGTAAATTATGGGCTATTCTAAGGCAAAATTTAGGGCTACATTAGAAGTTATTTTGGCCTAATTTGAGGTAATTTTCATCATTTTTGAGGCATATATAAGGTAAATTTTGGACGCCTGTTTAAGACTGAATTAAGGCAGAAACTTGGGTCTATTTAGCAGTTGAATTTAGGCCTATGAAAGTCGTAAGACATATTCTAGGCCGCAAGAGGAGGCCTGTCTTGGACGCAGATGAAGGTTGAATTGTTGTAGGAGGAGCCCGAGCTTCAAGGAAATCTTTGAGGGTCTTTTCTGAGATTTGATCAAAGCTGAGTTGCTAGGCTACTGTGCAACTTGTTTTTGAAGTTAAGGGCATAATTAAAACACAGTTTGAAGGGCTAATTAAAAGTGCAGTCCTGAGACCAAATTTGAAGCAAAAGTAAAGGGTCAAGGCCTTTTGAGCAAGGACATAATTGAAGGTTAAGGCTTACTTTGACCACAAGTTTGAAGGGTTGATTAAGGACACTTCCAAGGGAAAAACCTTGGTAGTAGAAGGAAAATCAATGGCAACAAGTTAAGGCTCATCTTCCTCTATGGTATGATCCCTTACAAATTTTTTGAGGTATGAGGCATAATCTTATGTTTGTTTGGTTGTTGGGCTATATACATATATCTTTGTATATTGCAAGTTAAAGTAAGATCTACAACATCATTTAAAGAGAAATCCTGAAGGTTGTTTGTTTAAGATTTGAGCAGCTTGTTGACGAAACACTACTGCATTTAACTTGAATATTGTTTTACTCAAGTTCATACATGACACAATGACAACTTGACATATATCAACAGAATCAATAATAAAGTTATAGTTTTGGATACTGTTGTAAGTGGATCATTATCCCTGGTATGCGAGCCCACAGATATATTTTTTATCTTCTATTTAAGGGAGGCAAGGTGGTGAAAGGCGGGATTGAAGCCTGAGAACACTTCAGGGTGGTAGGGTGGTGCTAGGGCAACAAATTGATGCTAGCAAAGCGTTGGAGCATTCTTCCAATTAGAATGGATAGAACCAGGGTGTTGGAGCATTCTTCCAGTTGGAGTTGATAGAACCATGGTGTTGGAGCATTTTTTAGGGAGTTGGGGCTTCTTGATAAACTAAATGCTTTTCTAATTGAGTACTAAGGAGTCAGAGCTCCTCTTCAGTTGGAGTTGATAAATTATTGTACTCATAATTTATAATAGAAAGCTTTTAGGGGTTTTTCTCCAAAAAAAATTTCCACCTAAAAATTTCTTGTATATTGTTCATGTAATGCGATGTGTTGCTAATTATTTTATTTAATTTGTAGTAACGATATTTAATATTCATAAAGTAATTAAAATTAAGTGATATACTGATTCACCCTCTTAATATTTCTAAGAAACATAATTTAGATGATAACTTTGTATATCTCCTACATAATAGACACACACAAGTTAGAAAATTTGAAATAGAACTAATGTACCACCTCATGTATTTCCCATGACTAGGTACATATTTCTTTTATGGTTTAAATTTTTTTTTGTAGAAGATAATGTATTAACTCTTATAAATATTTTCACTACAAATTAAAATATTATTTTATTTTCTCCTTGTTTATAAAATTAATTAAAAAAGATTATGTTATAATCTACCATTAGATTAAAATAAAAAGGTTAATAGCTTTGGAGTTAATTTTAACTATTTTGCTGTTAATTTCGTTTCTATAGTAGTCGATAGATTAGAGAATTGTGCATTTCAAATGCAAAGTCAAAGGCTTTCTTCGAGCCCCGACTTAGGGCGACATAAAAAATTGGTAACAGGAGGGTACGGCCACCCAGATGCAGAGAGTGCAAATTCGAACTGAGAAGATAAATATCTAGTTACAGGAGGGTAAGGTCGCCTAGGCGCAGAGAGAGCAAATTCCAAGGGAGAGAAAAATGATGGAAAGCAAATAAATTTTGACTGTTCATCCCAACTAAGTAGTGACTTCCATGGGCGCATCGAAGAAAATAATTTCAAGGACATTGAAGTCTGCCTGGAACATAATGTACTGTCGTATCTCTGATCCGTAGCAATTTTTAAGAAAGGATAAATAGCTAAGACCTATGTCATTCTGGCAGAGCAAGATCTTTGCAGTTGTTTGTGGCGACTAAGCCACTGATGTGCAGAGAAAACAAATTCCAAGGGGGAGAAAATTAACGGATAACAATATTTTTTTGACTGTGCATGCAAGCTAAGTAGTGAATTCCATGGACGCATTTAAGAAAATAACTTCAAGGACATTGTGAAGTCTACCTGGAGTATAATGAACTGTCCTATTTCTGATCCGTAGCAGCCTTTGAAAAAGGAAAAAAAACCTAAGACCTAATATCATTCTGGCAGCAAGATTTTTGTAGTTGTTTGTGGCGAATGAGTGAAGTGAGGATGGGCCGAACACCATCTTCTTCCTCGGTTGAAATGCAATCAGTTCTGCAATTGGCAGTGGTTTCAAGGATTCTGGTGCTGAGTTTGATTGTGATATGGAAATGCATAGCTACTTCATATGACACATCTTCCTCTTTGAACCCACCATGTCTGTCAACAACAACAAAATCAATCATTGATCCCCATTCTCCATTGATTTTGGACAACGAGAGACAGATAGGTGGTGTTTGGAGCCAGTTAGGCAAGGCCATAGAGGGAAGTGTGGTGTGGGATTCAGTATATTATGTGAGGATTGCGCAGTGTGGGTACGAATATGAGCAATCCTATGCTTTTCTCCCACTCCTTCCTCTCTGCATGCGTTTTTTATCAAAAACAGGTACTTACTTCTCTCGTGTAACTGGCTGCAATTCTACTGCTCGTTGTTTTATATTAATAGTGCTCCTCAACGAAGCATAGATCATGCCGGTACTCAGATTTAGTTTCGTGGTATGCACTCAATTCACAAGCTTTTCACTGTTTTTGTGGGAATAAGCTGAAATATAATGTTTTGATGTTTCGATTATGCAGTTTTTGCTCCATTAGTTCCTTTGATGGGATACAGGGCTGTATTGGCTTTGTCTGGGTATATTCTCAACAACATTGCCTTTGTGTTCGCAGCCCTCTTCCTATACAAGTAAGCCCACCACATACCATATTCATCCTTTTGGGGAATGTAATAAAGATGTTTTAGGAACAAGATTGCTGGTGAAATTTATCTTGCAGCTCTACAAAAGAGGGGGATCTAGGGATTTCTAATTAGTTTTTCCTGGGGTTAAATCAAAGGGAGATTTCATCTGTGTATGCAGCACATTAGCTCCTTAAGTTGGAAATTTACTTTTAAGTTTGGAGATTGTGATTAACAGTAGGCTATCCATTATTAGTCCCCGGGGAACGCCACTCACTTCCTCTCATTCAGAGTAAAGTGGGTGACGTAGACTATTGGACACTGACTCAGCAGGAACATTGTGTGAAGTGCACATATGCAGAGGCAGCCAGCCGGGGAACTCGACCCCAAGTCCTTCTGCTTGCTATTCAGAGCTCCCAACTACTTGAGCTAGCTCACTGAGCTTGAGACCCACACAGTTGCAATGTCTTGAATAGTTATTAGTTAATTGAACCAGTCAACTGATTTTTTGCTTTTCACTTTAGACTGAGTGTAGGCATATTTTACTTGGCTTGTATAATCTGAGCTTATGAACATTTTTTTATCCGAATCATGTTTGCAACATCGTGTAAATAAACAAAAATCAAACATAGTTTGACACCTACCCGAATGTGCCCTTTGCCAGGCTAACACTTATTGTTTTCAAAGATTCCAAGGCGGCCTTGCGCGCAACATCTCTTTTCTGTTTCAATCCAGCTTCAATATTCTATTCTTCAATGTAAGCCTCTTCCTTGGTAGTAGGTACTCTATTCTAATTTTGGCAGTTGTTTACACCAAATAGAAACAAGCCCTATTGGGAGTTGTTAAGGTTTCTGGTCTTTTGTGCGGAGAAATGATATGATTTGTTACTTATAGTCTGCAACAGGTTATTGTTATGATTTGACAGATATTCAGAAAGCTTATTCTCTCTTCTATCGTTTGCTGGTGTCTACTACTTTCTCTCTGGAGTCAATTGGAAGGCTTTGCTTTTATTTGCCATGTCCAGTGCTGCCCGATCAAATGGTGTGATAAATGGAGGCTTCTTTCTGTTTCAGGCGATGCATCATTCCTATGATGCATTTTTCAAGCAAAATCAGACCTTGGTAAGTTTGTTCCTGTGCTCTCAGGAGTCAGAACCAAGAGGTTGTTTAAGTTTATTTCTGAATCTTCTCTTCTTGCTTCTGCCTAATATAATGGAATGCAAATGGCTAGTAGGAAGTGATGGTGCCAAAGTTAGACTTTACTGCCTGAAAGTTTGCTTGTTACTTTGAAGTATCTTAGTGTTCAAAAGCATTTACCCATCTTGGAAGTTAGCACTAATTAGAAAAAAATTTGCTTTTATGAATGATGATTAACATACATTGGATAGTGAAAAGACGGAATTCCTTACCTTACAATTCTGGTTTAGCTTGCCAGATATTCGGTAAAATTTATCATCATTCCATACCAGGTTAGTTTCTATTCCTGATTGTGTGGCAGAGTTCATGAAAAGTAGTCACAATGGCATGTACCCAAAGCAGAAAAATATTGAGTGAGTTTGGATGAGTGGGGAAGCTATAGAGGTTTTGGCAGATTCCCATTGTCAAAAATTAGAACGGACTCCAAACTTGTAAAAGTATGGGAAAAAAACCCTGTTGAGAGGTATTTAAACCCAACGTTTCAGACTTATATAATGTGAGTCTATCACTAGGGAATCACAGTGCAATGATTGGGATGAATTCAGATTATTGATAGAGAGTTTATAAATAATGATAAGTGGACCAATTTATGAGGAAACGAGTGAGGTGCACTCACTATCCATCAAAACCATAGTCCTTTCATTAGATCAATCCAAAAAGTATTCTAATATTGACACTGCTGGTTTATGAATGGCTTACATGTGTTGCTTAGCTTCAGCCTGTTGTCTCTGTTTATGTATTGCTCCGCTTCTCAATTTCCACAGTCTTCTCTTATCCTTCTCTTTATGTAATGTTCTTGTCTGGCAATTAGTTTTGTATTTTCTATCTAAATTTGATGAGAAATGTCATGCAAGTGTTTCTTAAGGGCTGATTTAGAAGCTTGATCTCTTAATATATCAATTGCATGCTCTTTCTAATGGACTTGTAACGATCTACTGGTTTCCACAACGTAGACTCTGCCGCATAAACTACTGGTCCTTATTGAATGCTATTTGTAGCCTTCTATAATATGGCAGCATGTCTTACCATTTTACCAAAAACTTATCAAGAGGTCAGGTACAACTCTAAATAAATCAACCTAGTCATCCCAAAATAAAGAGAGAATATTAGAATTGGAAAAATGGTTCAGGCTTAAGTATTTCACTTGTATAGCTTGGGTCTGTGAACATTACTTGGAAAAAAATTGCATCATAATTGCCAAACTGGAAACAAAAATACTTTCTTCATGTGCAGCAGCACCAGAGCTAAAATCTTCACCTTTTTCAGCGAAATGTCTCTCAATCCTCATACTAATTATTGAATTATCATGCCTGCAAAAATGTTTTGACTATTCCAGCCCATGGCTGATCAGGAAAATTGACTCAAAAATAGAAATTTATGATTGTTCATACCTATGCGTCTGCTCTACAAACACAGTGATTTATACATATGACAAGATGATAGCAAGGAAATCGTATGGATGACTGAGCTTCAGTTGAAATGTCCCTATCTGTCTCCAGGGAATGCAGCTTTCTAGGTTCTAACTTCTAAGAGGAGACTCTCCTTAGACAGGCTATCAGCCTTCTCATTCAGCTCTGGGAAGACATGAGTTATAGTGAACCTGGTGAAAACAGAGGTGATCTCCTTCCGGTGATTTGTAGTTGCCAACAAGTCGATATTTTACGTGTTAGGAATGTTGCATCCATTTCACTACCAAGTAAGAATCTCCAAAGACCTGAATTTCTCTTATCCCTCAATCAAATGCTTTTCTCAGTAAAGTTTTTAATGCCAACAGCTCTGCAAGATTGTTAGACCCCCTTCTTGAGTTCCCTTTGAAAATAATATGGTGAGTTTCAGAGAAATAGAGAATGCTACCTACACTACATAGTTTATCCAGTCCGTGACAGGTCCCTTCAAATAACTCCCAGCAAAAGCTCTTGCCCACTAGTAATTCCCCAATCTGCCTCAGGGGTTTGGGACTTGGTTCCTCTTTATAGAAATTGAAGAGTGCAATAATTTGAGAGACTACTTGGAAGGTAGGAATCCGAGTGCCATCAAAAATCTTTTCATTATGAGCTAACCAAAGACCCTGTAAAACTAGAAAAGGTATATTGCTATACTGCTTGACTTCTATTCGCCCGAACCATCTATGCCAACATTGTTCCAGTTGTTGATTTTTCAAGACCTTATAATCTGATAATTACTTCTAATGATTTCTTAAGTTAATCCTTCTTGTGTTCACATTTATCATTAAGCCAGTGTTGATAATATCGGTATCGGCAAAATATCGGCTAGGGTCCAGAAAACATCTTATCGGCGAATATATCGGCAAGCATAAAAAATGCATAATATATCCATTTTTTTCAGATTTTTAAACATATAAAGCAATAACAACATGAAATAAACACATTGAAACTCTAATATAAAGAAAGCACTGATATATATGATGTAGTGGATGTAAAATAAAAATGATATATTAAAGACGATACGAAATCCTGCTGATCCCTAATAATTGTCCAATCAAGGACTCAAATGTGGAGAACCAATACAAAATAACATCACATTTATAAAAGTATCTCATCATCATGAGTTAACTATTATATGTAGTAAAGCTGCAAAACAAATAAAACTAGCAACTATCTATCTGAGATCAGGGTTCAATTCCCTCTCCCTAGCAGCTATCTTTCTGTCTTTTCCAGCATTTGCTTCAAGAGCTTTTTGTACAATTTCCGCACTAGAAACTGTACAAGGTATAACACCATGTCTAGGGAGTCTAGCCAGATGCTATTTCAATCGTGTAACCCCTCCTGCCATCTTGGTCCCACATAAAATGCATGATAGATGTGCCTGATTTGTCCCACGATTAAACTCCCCATACTCCCAAAATGGGTCTAAGGATTTTGGCATATTTGCAGTGAACTAATTCAAATTTCAAACCTAGGGTACCAAAAAAACAAATAATTGGCATTAAACATGCATCCACAAAAAATGGCAATAAGAGGGTGCATAAGAAAGTAAAAAAAAAAGGAAGCTTTTTGTCCAAATATGGAGAAAACCCTTGCATTGGCTCATGGGCATGAAAATCATAGCAAATGGAAAAAAAACAAAGAAACAAAATCTTCGTAGGCAAAGAGGCAAGCAAACATAACCCTAAATCTATGAAAAAAATCATTAACATAGGGGTTTTTAAGAACATACCTATTAATGGAAGAAATGAAATTTCTCCCACTGTTCTTCAATCTTTGATCAACAAAAAATTATGAGTTGATAGTGATAATGTCTCTTTGATCCTCAATCCCTCCTTGACAACCACCACAAAGCTCTTCCCCTTCCTTCTCCAAGCCTCACAGACGAATAATGACAAAAAAGAAGAAGACAAAATTACCTTTTCTAGCCGCGGCCCAGGAGTGCTCGGCGATATTTACCATCGTAGTGTGATATTTTCCCAAAATATTGGTGATATTTCGGAAATATCGTGATATTTTCGGGAGAGAAAATATCGCGATATTTTCTTGGCGATATTTCAGCTCGCCGAAAATATCTCAATATTTCCGAATATTGCCGATATTATCAACACTCTGAACAATAAAAACAATAATGACAGTAGGATCATAAAGAGACAGCCAACTGCCAAACACAAGAGACACAAATTTTTACCCTGGGAAAACCTTCTTCTAGGGAAAAACCCAACAACCTTTTCTTAGAGAAATTGTCCAATTCAACAAGAGATGCAATTTGATTTTTTGAGTCAAATAAAGTCAAACTGCTTAGCAAACAAGCCCAGGTCAGACTTGGTCAAACTGAGAAATATCGGCCTCCTGCACCTTCCTCAGAATTCAAACTGCTACCCGAAAATATACACAGAAAACCTCGGTTTGCTCCCACACATTTGAAGTCAAACAGAGGCCAAACAAAGAAGAAATGCTTGGTCATTGCTTGGACTAGTCCGGTCAAACTTCGGGTTGTTTCTTTCCTTTCTCCTTCGCATAAATGAACAAAAGATATGATACTTGAGTGTTTGAATTGATGTCTAATGGAAAAGGTCAAATAGCCTTTATATAGTCATCAAATGAGCCCGAATTGGTGTGTCTACATGCTGGGCCGACTTGACCTTTTGGAGGCGCTGACTTGACTTTTGGAGGCAAAATAAATTCAATTTTAAATTTTCTTCTTTTCATTTTCTTTTTAGGGCCGACTTGAATACCGACCGTAGCCACAAAATTCAACACTCCCTCTTAGCTAGGGAGGGTATTCATAATAACTTCTTCAGATGACCTCTTGTTGAAAAATTTCTCTATCCCAAGAAAAAGTTTAAAAAGCTTGCTATGTTGATGAATCCATCCACCTCATGTTCTATTACAAAACCATGTGGAAAGCATCATGCTCAACAAGTCGTCACTTGGAGCAAAGTCACCAATTATCCAATTCGTCACTTGGAACCTAGTCAACACATGTGATCTATGGCGAAACCCTGGGCTATTACCATTCCTGCATGCTAATTGAATGGTAATTCTCCTGCTCAATGTTAAAGTGTTAAATTTAGTTAATAATGGTATGTTCTATGCTTATCACATTTTACTTCAATGTTCCTTTAGCAGCCCAATGACAATTTGCAATTATTTCCAGTAGCAATCACATTAACCATTATTCACATTGACAGTAAAAGTAGATAGAACATGAAACAAAATGCAGAAAAGACAAGAGAACACCGGATTTGGTGGATGCCAGGGAAAAACCCCAATGGGGGGAAAACCCTTTGATCAATTCTTCTTATTATTATATCAAAAGATCAACGAGAGAGAGTATAAAAGTCAAATTGACTTGTCCAATTCAAAGTCAAGACAACCTTATCAAATTTTGCAGTCAAACTTCAGCACTAACCAGAAAGTCAATGCTGGTCAAAACAACAACAAATCTTCCTCAAAGCAACTTGGTCTTCCTCGGTCAAACTCGGCCTGATCAGGTGGTCAAATTAAGCCCAAAACAACTCGGTTAAACTCGGTCAAAGGAAAGAGAAAATTGCTGTAAATTTTTTGCGGTCAAACTGCTCTCAACCTTGAAGTCATCGTAGGTCAAACAACCCATAATTTCTCAGTTTTTGTGCCTAGAGATGCGGCCTAGAAAAATCGAACCTTTGACCCTAAAAACGTAGTCTAACTTAGTCAGCAAGGCCTCGATCAACGCTAGTCAAACCTATCACAGAAGTCTGAAATTTCGGCCTGCAATTCTGCCTAGAAAACTCGTCCTCCTTGCCACACATGTGAGAGAGAGAAGCTGCCCTATAGTTGTACAAACTAATTAGATGAAGAGAGAGAAGAATGTGTGAGTGATGATGATGCGAAATGAGGTGTGAGGTCACTTGTATTTATACAATTCGCTGTGGGTGAAGAGACACGTCCATTGGGCTTCTTGAGCCTACATGTTGATGTGGCCGACCTGAACAATTTGCACATGTGTGGGCATAAATTCAAAATCACACTTCCACTTGTCCAAATGAAATGATCTTTAGATCAATTTAATGCAATCATCATCTCCATCAAATGAACTGTCCAAAGGTGGAATTTGGCCCTAGTTGCCAATTTTAACAGAAAGGCACTCACTCACCCACCCGGGGATTACTTTGGGCCTTGATGCTCCGTGGGCCATTCTGCCTAGCCACATTACATGGCCCTTGGTCAATACCGTTGACCTGTCAATATCCTGACCTAGGGAAAATGTCTACCCCTTGATGCTACAACATCAACACTCCCTCTAACCAAGGGAAACATTCCCAACTAATTGAAGCTTGTCCCTGAAGTATACAAACTTCACCTTGGGACATAGGTGCATGCTAATTGAATGGTAATTGTTCTACTCAATGCTAAAGGCACTCACTCAACCACCTGGGGAGCACTTTGGGCCTTGATGCTCTCTGGGCCATTCTCCCTAGCCACATTACATGGCCCCTGGTCAACACCTTTGACCTGTCAATATCCTAACCTAACTAGAATGTCTGCTCCTTGATGCTACAAAATCAACACTCCCTCTAATCGAGGGACATATTCTCAACTAATCTAAGCTTGTTCTTGAAGTATACAAACTTCACCTTGGGACAAAGGCTTTGTGAGAATGTCAACATCTTGCTTGTCTGTCGAAATGCATTGGAGCCTCACTGCTCCCTCCTGTAACATGTCCCAGATGTGGTGGTACCATGATCTCGATGTGCTTCGACTTGTCATCATAGTCGTCTCTTGCACCTGATCAAACAATTTCGTGAGTAGCTTTTGAAGCCACATTGCTTCACAACTCGCCAACTAGCTGCAATATACTCGACCTCTACGGTTCTGAGTGCAACATACCTCTACTTCCTATCCAAGAATAATCCAAATTGAATCATCATCCCGATGTGCTCTTCCTTTCTTCAACACTCTCTGTCCAATTTGAAGCTGTATATCCCTGCAACTGTACTTCTCAATTCACATCCAACTGTACCATGCTAGTACCTCAACAAATGTTGTGCCACAACTGCTTTCTGGTCACCCTGATTGGGTGCTCCCTTTGACATTGAAACAAATCGTATTGTGGTAATTATGGGTTCTCCCTTTGCCACTTAGCTTCCTTAGATTAGTTACCATGGAGGTGGCCATGGACTGGCTGTCCATCATCCGAAATCTCTGAAGGATCGTGATAATATGCTTACCCGACTTCTGCCACATTTATAGTTCTAAGAAGTAATGTATCCAACCAAGATCCTTCATCTCGAACTTAGAGGTCAACTCCCTCTGACTGAAGCAGGGCTTCATTGCTCCTTCTATCACGAAGGCAAGTCCTCCTGCCATTGCTGCTCCCTCTGTCATGTGAGTCCTTCTGCTCCCATCAGAAACAAGTCATATGATAACAAGATCAACCAGGACTCATCAAATATCCATCTATCTGAGAATATCATGCTTAAGGTCCGTACAAAGCTGCCTTTATTCTGACAGACATGGGATTTCCTCTCATGTATCTCAAAGCCCTGAGGTAGCTCTATGTACACTTCTTCTTCCCCAATTACTCCATTGAGGAAAGCAATCTCCACATATACCTGATGTAATTTCCAATGTTGCGAATATTGGCATCAAGATAAAATCGGCAAGGGTCTGGAAAACCAAAAAGTCGTAAAAATTGGGAAAATATCGGTAAAAAATTGGCAAACATCGACAAAATTAAGATACCATAAAAATATCTTTAAAAATCGGCAAACATTGGCTAGGCCAAAAAATCGTGATTTTGAGATAAAATCGGGATGTTATCGAGATGTTCGCAACACTGGACTAATTTCCAACCCATAATAGAAGCAACAAAAATAATAGATCTAACAGAAGTGTACCTAACCATTGGAGCAAATGTCTCTTCATAGTCCTCTCCCTTTTACTGGGAGAGTCCTCACGAATCTTGCTTTGTACTTCTCTCTGTTGCCATTTACCACATACTTTATCTTGTAGATCCAATTGGAAGTTTCCATCGACTTATCTTTGGCACAATTTCCTCCATCATGCCTTCCTTCAAACTTGCTGGTTTGCCAACTCCTTTTGAACTAGGAGCTCTTTCAGTCATTGGGAATGGTTCTAGATGTTAGTGCAATTCCTTCCTCTTGAAACACAAATCACTATGGGAGAATCCTCTTATCATAGGCTTTGCTTTGTTCTTCCTAATGTTTTCATTTGTTGCCAAAGCCTTGGCAACTTTTACAATGTACTTGCAACCCTCACTAGGAGGTCATGGAAGAATTGATTATAAATCAACAAAAGAAACAAAGGCAAGAGGTTAACTAATAGTAAAACAATAATAATCAAGAAAGATAGATATAAAGTACTTATCTTTTGAGGATTGTAGGGAATTGTTAGCTCTCTCTCGATCCTTGCCTTCTTGCATAAATCATTGAAATCCATCTGCAAACTCATCATCAACTAATAATGCACCTTGCCTTTCCTTCCTTACATGAGCTACGGTTTCTTCATTTAGTGGAATCATTGATCTAGGTCTAGCTCTAAGATTTTATCCATAAAACCTAGGGCTTTTTCATCTAAGACTTCTAGTCTTCTAGGGTTTACAAACCCTAAGCAAATCCAATAAAATTTGTCATTTGCAAATTATCTTGTTGTAGTCAATATAGGCGGGACAATTTATTAACTTCACTTGCAAATGTCAAAAACATAAGTGGAAAAGAATGTGTCATAGGGTCCCCGTGCTTTTGCATATGATATCAGTCAATCAGGGATGTTCCAATTCGATCTAACTACCAAAATCAGTCCAAGCAAAAGTATCAAGATCATTGATTCCATATGGTCTTTATAAGGCTTGTATTCTGCCATTTTATTGATCAACATTATAGTAAAGAAACAACACCCTCCAACTATCATCATCAAGGACAAAATATTGTAGGTCGAGCCATAGTTAGAAGTCTCCAAGGAATACTTTATTAAAGTAAGGTGTCTTCAAAGACTATGCCATTCCAATGTCCTTTATAGCATCTTCCAAGGGAACTCGCTCCATCAACAATCTTCAAGTGGGACGAACATGGTTTAGACTTCTTTTACAGAGGAGACATTTGCAAATTTTGTCCACAGGTTTTGTTCACATAATTAGAGGTTTTGGCACAAAACAAAAATATTTAGTAGACCTTAGATGATTGCTCTTGGCCCTTCAAGTTGCTTGGCCTCTTCAAAACAATTGTAGCAACAATTTGTTTGTTAGTTTTGAAAATGACTTGGTCTTTATAAGAGGATTTCGGTCTCCAAAATTGATGAGGAACTCAGCCTCTTCTTCATTGTTCAATCCTTCAAGATTCACCTCTTCAAAACAATGGTGAGTGTCAATTAGAGATTAACTCCCTCTGATTTTGGAGCAACTTCCTTAGCAACTTCAACTCTTTGGACCACTGATCATTGTGAATACACTGTGGTCATACAGGAACTTCATCTTTTGATCAACTTTAATAAGTTCTTCCCTGAGTTCTCTCAGTTTGGTTGTGGATATAATACCTTGTCCAGCGCAACCATCCTTTCAACTTTCAAGTCTAGGTCTTGGTCACGCTATCTTGAGGTCAGGTCAATCTTCCACAAATATATGTCTAGCAAAATAACTTCTTCAACTTAACCTTGCTATTCAGTTTAGTTCCCAATATAGATTTGTTTTCAAAGACATGAATACAATAAAACCTCATTCAGATTATACAACTGTCAAAGACTACAATTGAATTTGAAAAACAAAGTCCTTTTCCTTAGCTGTATAAGAAAATTGGTCTGAGATTTGTGATTTCTTAGGTTTGAATTACTTCAGATCCCTATTAGCAAAGGTTCTCAATCTTCTCCTAGGACAACGACCTAGCCACAAAAAAGGCTAAGCTCCTCAACCCTTTCTGTTCATCATACTGAGACTTATTCGATCCTTTCTGATCACTGCCTGAGGCCTTTCGGCCCACTGCAACTAGGGCTAAGGTCATTCGCAAAATTTTGTTCAGCACTTGGGCACAAACTTCTATAAACAAGTTTGGTTTAGGAAACTCCTTGGGCTAGACCAACCATTCTTCCATGAATATCAGACCCTAAGGCACCTTGTTGGTCTTTTCCTAGGCCTGAGATAACTCGGTACAGTCAGAATATCAATCTGAGATCTTTAGATCTCCTTCTAGGCCCTTTTTCTTAATATAAAACAAACCTCCTTAGTCTCCTTGAAGCGACAAACAATAGAAACTCCTCCTTCTTCCTAAGATAGAGTCAAAACCATCTTCAATTGATCCTTTCTTGTTAGTTTGAGGTCTCCTGCCCTGAACTAGGGCTACAAAACTTAGACTTTTAATCAAGATTGCACTTTCACCATAGGCTCTGATACCATGTTGATTTTTCAAGACCTTCTAATCTGATAATTACTTCTAATGATTTCTTAATTTAATCCTTCTTGTGTTCACATTTATTTTTAAGTAATTACACAAAAGATCTCAACAATAGAAACAATAATGACAGTAGGATCATAAAGAGACAACAAAACCCAACAGATAATTTTTTTTACCTTGGGAAAACCCTCTTCTAGGGAAAAAACCAACAACCCTTTCTTAGAGAAATTGTCCAATTCAACAAGAGATACAATTTGATTTTTCTAGTCAAATAAAGTCAAATCACCTAGCAAACAAGCCCAGGTCAAACATGTTGAAGAATGTAACTTGGTTTGGTCTTCATAATTGTATTTGAGTCATAATGAAATGTAATTATCAAAAGAAAGAAAAAGAATAATATTATTATTATTAAAATGACTTATTGAAGCATGGTTTTCATGCTTGGTTCAATTGTTTTTAGTTCAAGGTCTCCATTATAGACCTCTAGGGTATATGTCAAGTGTCCTAGTCCATGTCATATTGTAAGGAACCCATCTTGGGAATTCTTTGTCAAAGAAGAAAATTATTTTATTATAAAATAGGTCATTTAGGCCTCCTCCACCAAGTCGGCCTCAAGGAGATCAAGTTGGCCTCGAGGAGATCAAGTCAGCCTCAAACAAGGTAATTCGACCTCACCAGAAGCCTATATATTGGAGCAACTCGACTTCATTTGGAACACTCTCTCATCAAGTTTGATTTGCAGTAAAAAGTGTAGTAAATTGGTTGTAGGAAAAGTGCAAAGTTGCTAGAGAAGAAGGAGAGAAGCTGGGAGAAGGAAAACAAGTTTTTGGGCTATCTTTCTCTCACACATGCAAAGTTATTGAGCTGAAGTTGGGACCAAAATTCTATCTTTGCTACAGGGTTGAAGTTTTGAAGCTGGGGGTCAAAAATCTGCAGTTGCTGGGAGATCGAAATTTCTGCAGTAGTTACAATAACTAGGATCAAAGTTTTTGGGATGATGCTGGGCTGACTTGGTGGAGGAGGAAGGTTTGTTGGTCTAGGGTCTTGGTTGTCTCACTGTCATATGAATCTATTAAAGGAAGGGTTGTTGACTGAGTTTTCCCCTGTATATGGGTTTTCCCTGACTGTCCGCCTACATTTGGTGTCTCCGATCTTCATGTTTTGTATTTGATAATTGCTTGATGAAACAAAGATACAAGAACATAAGAAAGTTAATAAGAACACAAGAATATCGCAAGTAATTATCATCATAAGAAAATCTTTCTACCTTTTTGATTTTCCAACATGGTATCAGAGCATAGGTGAAGAAGAAGAAAAAGGCAGCCTGAAGATCTACTATAAAGAGAACAAGGAGTCTCAAGAAGTTGAATAAGGGTCATCAAAGAAAAGGGATCATATAAGGGGATAAGCCTACTATCTACAAGAACCACGTCCAACTCATTGAAGGGAGAAAACAAACTAGAAGGAGGCTCCAACTACAAGGCATGGAAAAAGAGGATAGATCTCATCCTCGAGAAGAATAAAGTTTTGGATTTAGTTAAAGGAAAAGTAAAGAAGCCTACAAATGAATCAAGTGAAGCAGAGAAAGCAAAGTTTAGAGAAACAATTATATTGGCCATGAGCCTAATAGTGGATGGAATAAAGGACAACCTCATTCCATATATATCCAACATAGTTTCTGCTCAAGAAATGTATGAGGCCCTATCCAAATTATTCACAATCAAGAACCTTGGTCAAATTGCAAGCCTCAAGAATCAACTAAGAACTATGAAGATGACAAAAAATGATACTATGGCATATCCTTCTTTGTAAAGATAGCTACAATCAGAGACAAACTCCAGGAAATAGATGAAATAGTACTTGAAAAGGAGCATGTGATTACTGCTCTTCTAGGATTACCAACATCTTGGAGTGCCTTTGCATTAGGGATCAACAATTGGAAGGATACCCCTACATTCAAACAATTATGGAATGCATTTAGTCAAGAAGAAGTCAGAATATCATTAGTAAGCAACAAGGAGAATGCAGAGGAGAACATCTCAAAAGCCTATTCTGCTCATCACAAGAATAAGGGAAGCTTCAAGAAGTTCAAAGGACCAAGGAAGCAAATAGACCTATCCAAGATTGAATGTTACAATTGTCACAAAATGGGTCATTATAGAAACAATTGTCCTAAGAATACAAGGAATAAAAGGAGAGATAGGGATCAAGCAAATGATGTCGATCAAGGTTCAACAAAGAAGTACAAGATGGAAGAATCCAAAGTCAAAGACCTATTTGCTAGGGACTCTTAAGGACTCTATCCCTTACATATCCTATTAAGTTTTGAATTGTTTCCTTTATGTTTTGATTTCTAGTAATTGGAATCTAGGGTTTGCATTAAATCCGTAGAATTCTAACATATAAATTCTGAAAATTGTTAGATGCATTGTAGAATGGTAATTGTTTGAATTGCTTCTAGGGTTTGCAATATATCATAAAAGAGTCTGTCATATCTCTAAAAGAAATATTAAGGCCCTAGATATAATGAGACTAATATCTTGATTGAGTTACTTTAAATAATGTGATATAGGGTTTATAACCAAACCCGAGCAAGAAGTTGAAGTATAAAAGTATGTGTCTCTTGTTGATTATGAACCTAATTAAAGTGTAGGTATTTGATGTCTAAAGTCTAATGCTTCCATTATTATATGATTCTGATATAGTTAACTTCATGCTTCTATATATGTATTTGGTTGTACTTGCTGTTTAAGTTGTGCAGGTACATAATCTTCAAGATGTTGAAGATATTCATAAGACAAGTTGAATTGATAATATTGATAAGCATGATGAAGGAAGTTATATGAATGATGATGATCAAGATGACTTTAATAAAAAGGAATGAAGCTTAAGTTAAGAGGGAGCCTAGATAGAAGAAAATATATATCTACCTAGTTGAGAGAGAGGGCATATTATGATAGTCATGGTAGATACCTTCAAGAAGAAATTGTAGAATGTAGATTGAGGATGTCTTGGTGCTGCCGAAGAAATTAAAGAAATAAAGCTTCCGACTTGTTGCATATGAATGACTTGATATAAGTGGCATGAAGATGATTAAAGACCCCGAAGGTTTGTGTTTACTTATGTGTATTTGAAAGTTTGTTACTGATTGGGGTTTTGTTTGTACAGGAAAATATCTCTCAAATTTTTGGAAGCATGTTTTGCATATTTGATGTTACTGATCTGTTTGATCGGGAGAGATTTTTGTTACCAATTTGAATAATCGAGAGTGTTGAGGCATCGTGTGTAATACAAAATCCCTGGGAGGACATCTGGTTGGCTTGTGTGTTGATGTCTAGTTCCTGAAGTAGGGAGGGTGGCATTGGTCATAGAGCTTTGACCTTGCATTAATGATTACGCACCTAGATCCCTGGGTTGATGGTTCGTAAGTAAGCTTGATGGCACCTACAGTGCCTGAAAGCTTTAGTCCATCTTAGTCCCACCTGGATAGAATGCCTTGGTCAGGAATCTAGTCCGTGGCACCGTGTGTGCTAAAACTCTTCGTATTTCATTTTGATATCTTCCATGTACCTCTATAGATATATGTAATTATGAATACCTCCCTAATTAAGAGGGAGTGTTGAAGAATGTAACTAGGTTTGGTCTTCATAATTGTATTTGAGTCATAATGAAATGTATTTATCAAAAGAAAAAAAAATAATTTTATTATTATTATTATTAAAATGACTTATTAAAGCATGTGTTTCATGCTTGGTTCAATTGTTTTAAATCAAGGTCTCCATTGTAGACCTCTAGGGTATATGTCAAGTGTCCTTATCCATGTCATATTGTAAAGAACCCTTCTTGAGAATTATTTGTCAAAGAAGAAAATTATTTTATTATAAAATAGGTCATTTAGGCCTCCTCCACCAAGTTGGTCCAAAGGAGATCAAGTCGGCCTCAAACAGGGTAATTCGACCTCACCAGAAGCCTATATATTGGAGCAACTCGACTTCATTTGGAACACTCTCTCATCAAGTTCGATTTGCATTAAAAAATGCAGTAAACTGGTTGAAGGAAAAAGTGCGAAATTGCTGGAGAAGGAGGAGAGAAGCTGGGAGAAGGAAAATGAGTTTTTGGGCTATCTTTCTCTCACACATGCGAAGCTATTGAGCTGAAGTTGTGACTGAAATTCTATCTCTGTTGCAGGGTCAAAGTTCTGACACTGGGGGTCGAAAATCTGCAGTTGCTGGGAGATCGAAATTTCTGCAGTAGTTGCAATAACTGGGATCAAAGTTTATGGGATGTTGTTGGACTGACTTGGTGGAGGAGGAAGGTCTATTGGTCTAATCAAAGTTTCTGGAATTTTGCTGGACTGACTTGGTGGAGGAGGAAGGTCTGTTGGTCTATGGTCTTGGTTGTCTCACTGTCATATGAATCCACTGAAGGAAGAGTTGTTGACTGGGTTTTCCCTTATATAAGGGTTTTACCTTGGCTGTCCGCCTACATCTGGTGTCCTTGATCTTCATGTTTTGTATTTGATAATTGCTTGACGAAACAAAGATAAAAGAACATAAGAAAGTTAATAAGAACACAAGAACAATACAAGTAATTATCATCATAAGAAGATCTTTTTGCCTTTCTGATTTTCCAACAAAACCTAGTCAAACTAAGAAATTTCGACCTCCTGCACCTTCCTCAGAATTCAAACTGTTGCCCAAAATGATACACATAAAACTTTGTTTTGCTCCCACACGTGCTAAGTCAAACAAAGATGAAATGCTTGGCCAATGCTTGGACTAGTCTGGTCAAACTTCAGGCCGTTTCTTTCCTTTCTCCTTCGCATAGATGAACAAAATATATGATACTCGAGTGATCCAAATTGATGTCCAATGAAAAAGGTCGAATGGCCTTTATATAGTCATCAAGTGAGTCGGAATTGGTGTGTTTGCATGCTGCGCTGACTTGACCTTTTGGAGGAGCGGACTTGACATTTGTTGGCAAAATAAATTTAATTTTAAATTTTCTTCTTTTCATTTTCTTTTTAGGGCTTACTTGAATATCGACCGTAGCTACAAAATTCAACACCAATGTATCACAGATCCAAGGATTTTGTATTTTTAGCCATAGACCAATATCTTCCCATGTCTTCTTAATGAATAAACATTGAACATAAATGTGGGTTGTAGCTTCTTCAGTGTTGTAACAAAGACCACATATCCCTGGGTTGTAGACAATCCTCTTTTGCAAAGCCTCCCAAGTGAGGAACTTATTTTGCAAGGTTAACCACATAAAAATTTTGGACTTTTTCAGGGCCTAAATCTTCCATATTTTATCCCACAACCAAAATGGAGGTCCATAGATAGTCGAAGTCAAGGTCCTGTGACCTAACTTAGCTTCATAGGTTTTTCCAACCAAATTACTAATCCAGAAAATGCTATCCTTCTCCTTTTTGAGTTGGATATTGTCCTGATTTAGTTCCTCGATAAGATCATCTCATGATCTTACCAGTCCTTATGCAGATCCATGAACTTAGAGGTTTTCCAACCTTGTGTCCACAAACTTGTTCCATCGGGATCTCCAATTTGTGAGAGGGAAAAGTAGTTTTGAAGCTGAAGTTACTAAATCAAATTTTGTGGAAGAATGAATTGATTCCTGTAGTCTATAATGGCATTCTGTCCCACATGGAATTTCAACCCGTTCCCAACATTCCACACTAGATAATTGTTGTTTAGATTAAAAGAGGACATCGGAGCCTTCCGATGAAGAGAGCCATTTTTCCAAGATTTTATCTCTTTTTTAATCCCAGATAAGATGTTATCAAGAGCCACATACTTTTGTTCCATAAGCCTATTGTAGAGGTTGTCCTTGGTAATCATATTTCAGAGTGACTTTGTTGCTAGAGAGGTTTGAAGGCATGCATATTTTTTAGTCCCCAACCTCCTTTGTCCTTCGGCTTTGCAATAGAGCGCCAACTAGTTCATTGGTTGCCCTCATGTCCGTCCATCTTTGTTGTTCCATAGAAAAATTGTAGCTGATCTTTCTAATTTTTTCTAATAGTCCTTTGATATGTGTGCCATAAGTTGCTAGTACACTAGGATTGCTTCAAGGATTGAATTTACAAGTGTTAGCCTATCGCCGTTGGATAACCACTGATTACATTAGTGTTGGATTCTATTTTCAACACAAGCAATCATCCAACCTCAGTCTTGCTTTCCATGGGAATTTTGTTTTAGTATAAAGCCAAGGTACTTAAAAGCCTCATTAAAGTTTGTTTCTTGTGTTGGAGAATCTAGTAGGGCAGCTATTGAAACAATTCTCCTTAACCTTGATAAAATCTTGTGAAATTTAGTTATCTTCTTATTGTTCTTCCTTGCATCTTTTCATCAAACAATTATTAAGAGCATAAACAATGAAGAGAATTGACACAAGTAGGCTCCAAGCTAGGGAAAACCCCTCCAAGGGGAAAACTCAGAAATAATCTCTTCTCTTCTTATAAAATCAATTCAAATGAGAAATCCAAGACCCAAGACCAAAGTCAAGACCTCCTCCAAGCCCCAAGTCAACCCTCTAAAGTTTCCTCCTTCAAACAAGCTCTAGTCAACAAGGTCAACAAAAGTCAAACTTCAAGATCCTTGGTCAAAGCAGAGTTTCAACCCTCTATTTTAGACTTGCAGTTTGGACCTGCAATTTTTGGCCTCCCAGTAGCTGCAGAAACCCTAACTTTCGCACGTGTGAGATAAATCCAAGCTCAAAATCAAAATTTTCTTCTTTTCCTTTGACTTCTTCTTGCTTCCTTGACCTTCACTCTTACTTCCTTCTTCTTGCTTGCTTCAGATTGAACTTCTTTCTTGTGCAGATCGAATGTGTGTCAAATGAGGTCGAAATTGCTTCTATATATACACTTATGTGGAGGTCGAATAGCCTCTTCTAGGCCGACTTGTCACTAGCAGGGCCAACTTGTGCTTGGAGGTCCTTTTGACTTTCTAGACATAAAAATAATATCTTTTACATGTTACAACTTGCCCAATAGGGTCTTATACAAATGAAAAAGACTCTTTTGACTCGAAAATTATTCTTTTGACTTGACAAACCCTAGGAGCATGAAATGCATGCTTGACCTAGTTGACCAATAAAATGAAGCAGGAAACCCATGCTTAAAATAATATTTTTCTTTCTTCTTTTTCTTGTAACATAAGATATACATAATGACATAAGTACATTGACAATTATGAAGACCAAAACTAGTTACATTTTCCAATAGCTTGGAAGTCAAATATACCTTTGATTTCCTGTTCCATCCTTTCTACAACTCCATGGAAACACATCAAGGATTTTCCTTCATTGATTTCCATTCCCATCGCCCTATATAAGAGACCCAAAACCTCTTTCAATGTTCTTCCTTCGGATAGAGAGCCATTGGTGAAGCATAAAACATCGTCCACAAAGAGTAGGTGAGTTAGGTATAAGTCTTGTCCCACTTTTATTCCTCTCAACCTACCTCTCCTTCTGGCCTCCAAAATAGTGTGACTTAGTCCTTCAACAATCATTAAGAAAATATATGGCGGTAAGGGGCACCTTGACAAAGTCCTTGTGACAGATTGAAGAAAGGGGAGGCTGCACCATTTATTAATACATAAAAAGACACTGAAGAAACACAACCCATATTCCAATTTAGCATTTGCAAAGAGAACCCAACCTGAATTAAAAGTAGTTGAAGGTACTTTGAAAGGTCGAGCTTTGTGACTATGGCTCTCTTTGTCTTAATGTTGTGAAGGCCCTCTTGGGCCACCCAAATTACTTTGTGAATCTGCTACCATTCTAGAATTCCAACTTGTTTTGGTAGAATAGCCTTGGATAGAAACATTTTCAAGCGAATTGCCAAAACTTTGGCAATGATTTTTTACACGCAATTACACAGTGAAATTGACCTAAAATCAACAAAGTTTTTTAGTCTATCCTCTTTTGGAATTAACATAACAAAGGTGGAATTAAAGTCGCGAAGGACTTGCCTTGACAACTTGACTTCTTCAACTATCCTCAAAAGGTCATCACCCATCAAGTCAAAGAAACCAATGGAGAGTTCCACTATCTAGCCATTTGGGTTTGGACATTTTCTTTTTTTGTAATGATATGAATGCTTCCTAGAGTTTCGACTTACTAAGCTCTTCAAAGAGCCAATTGTAGAAATTTCTGTTTCCCACCCCGGTTTTCAGTTTCACCTTATTTCTCCATATAGTTAAATGTCCATTCCCTTAGCTTTACATTCAACAAGCTGAAAAAATAAATATTTTCTGAAAACAAAATTCTGGAAATTTTCACAATGCTGGAAATGCAGAAATAAAACTTAGCAAAATAAATCAGCCACACAAAAAAAATTGACACGCTGATTTTTGGTCAATGTGACCCTGGAAAAACCCCCTACAACTCTTGGGGAAAACCAGTTTGAAAGCTCCTTATTTCTGGAAAATGCTTTTACAAAGGTGAAATATACAGGAAACATTCCAGCGAATAAATTACAGACTTATCTTGTTTTCCGTGCTTGCCTCTGCCTTGGAAAACGTGCCAGAACAACAAAAAACTCAAACCAGAAATTTATTACAGCAAATGACAGTCTTGGAAATCGTGCCCAGAACTTAGCTGTACGACCGTACGAACTGTACAGACTATATGGAAATTTATAGCAGCGCTGCCTCCTCGAAATCCGTGCTGGATGCCTCGAAAACTGTGCCCAGCCACTTAGGAATCTGTACCTTTAGCTACTGTACCTTTCCTCGAAAACTGTGCTGTCCTCCTCGAAAACTGTGCCACAAAACTACTGTACGGACTGCTGCCTCGAAATCTGTGCTGCTGTACGGCCTTACTGCCTCGAAATTCGTGTAGCCTCTTGCTGCCTCGAAAAGCGTGTCGCTCCTTGCTACTGTACGGACTTGCTGAATCTACCTCTCCTTCACCTTCTCAAGCTCAATCCCTGAAAATGACTCCAGCTCTCTTCCTCCTCCTCTCTCAGGCTGCTCATGAAAGAATGAATGACCTTTTTCCTCCTTTTCCTCCTTTAACCTAACCCTAAGTGACTTTTGGGGAATCCCTAAATCCAATGGCTGAGATAGCTTTAGATCTAGGGCTGAGATTAAATGCTCATTTAAATCTCACTTTCTATTTTTTAATTCACCCCACTTTAATAAAGACCCACTTAGTCATTTATTTCCAAAGTCACTTTCCTTACTAATTTCACATTGACTTTATTAAAGTCACTTTAAAATTAGACTTTAGTAACTTTATCACTTAAAGTCACTTTTAAATTAGATTTAACTTTATAACTTTATAAAGTCACTTTAAGAGAAAAATTAAATTCTTTTGGACACTTTTCCCTAGGCCAAAGATCAAAGCCTTAGGGAACCACCTGTCCTCCGGTAACCAAATTTCAACACCACTCATTATTTTCCTTAAAGACTAATTTGGGGAAGAAGGAATAGACCTTACCCACTTTTTCTATGTTAGTAGAATCTGATTGTGGTTCGATTCTCCTCCAGTGCCAACCCATCTACGATACTTGTCCATATTTAGTAGCAAGTGTTCCACAACCAGGAAGTGATTGAGTTGTGTTGAGATTCCAACATAGCTTGGGCTTTTGCTATGTCAGGTGGGCTTGAATTTTAATGATCCCATGTCAGTCAAATTTCCAGATTGAAACTAATGCACGAAGTAGTCATATAATGCCTCGGGATGGGCCAATGCCTCCCATATTTTAGACTTGTTGACAATGAAGTTTAAATCACCCCCTATAATCTAATTTGGTTCCTGCAACATTGATAAGCTAAAGAACTTATCCCAAAAGACTTGCTTCTTATCATACAACTGATAAATATTTAAAATAGTCAGATCGGTGTTCAAACTTTGACTCCTACACAACATGCAAGTATCAAAATGAGCAATTGGTGTGGTGTTTTTCTCCTCTATGCTAAGACTTGATCAAGTGGCATATACCTTATTCTCAACTTGAAATACAATCAAGGATGTTGGTTTGATCAAAGGAAGCCCAGGAGAAGACCCCTTTTTTGCGTTGAGGTCACCGACGAAGATTGAGCTTGAGATTTCAGATGGAGCCAATCTAGGCATTTGTTGTAGTCGCTACAATAACACCCAAAATTTTGAGCATTCAAAATTTTGGATCCCCCCCTCGCTTGCTTAAGGTCATACAGGTTTTGATCATGTTTGGAATTGGTCAATCTCCTTATGACCCAATTGCTATCAAACTCTACTGATGCCTACGCTCTTGTAATTACATTTGCTCCCGGTGCATTAGGGTTATAGTGGATCCGTTGCTTTAGTCATGCATTGAGTATCTTATGCGTCCTCAAGGCTATTTATTCTACCGTATGCATTACTACGAAATGAAGGCATCTTGGCATTGCTCAAGCTGCCTAAGGATCTGGTGAACTGCTCTCTTGACCATCTATCATAAAACCCTAGACTATCATATACCTAAGAATGAAGGGCTAAAACATTTTCATTTGATCCTCATCTTTTGCTTTGCATTACCCATCTCAAACCCCATCAACTTTTAATGGTGTTTTCAATAGCATTGGTCACATTATTACCCATTTAAAGATTCATGTGTGCAGGCATTCAATTTTCCTAAAGAAGTTTTGTTTACATATGAAAGACTAAGCTATCAAAGCTTTGCATTTCACTTGGCATATCTTTCTTCCAAGAAAGCATTTGAACATTTAAGTCAGTATCATTTGCAAAGTCATCTAAGGTCTCCAATGTAATCATTGCAAGATCTACTTGGGTTGAGAATATTTTGACCATGCTTGCCAAGTTCCTCACTTACTATATGTCTAAAGTTTGCCATTTAATTTGTTAACCTCACCTCTATATTGTAAATATGAAAAGCATTGGATCTTGATGCCCTAGAGTCATCAAAAGACCTATTAATTGAATTACTCTATGTTATGGCTTTTACCCTCTTGCAATGTGGCATCGTAGGTCCCTTCTTTGATCACCATAGGTTTGGGCCTTCAAGGGGCGAATGCTGAGTTGAAAAGGAAGTAAGAAGTGAATGTTGGCTATTCGACATAATGAAAAGACCATAAGGTCTTTTGAAATGGGTTGCGTTGAAAGACTAGTTAAAGGAACGCTTAAGTACCATTGTGAAATGTGTTGCATTGGGTATCTTTTTCATATGTTGGGCATATTTTATACTCCAGTGCGGTGGACAATGAGTTTAAATCAGTGATTAGTATTTTAAATGGTGAAAAACCTTCTTGTGAAGCGAATCTGGGTAAACCAAGGAGCAATGATGAACTCGATGCGAATGTCATGTCTATCTTTTGGGAAGCAATGCTTATGAGGTTGAAGGGGTGCTCGGGGAACTCTTATCTGCAAGATTTATAGAATGTGATGCATATTGCATGTTCGATGCACTGTTAAGTGGAAAAGGCAGAGCGCTTGCTATGGTAGACTATTTTATCAATTCCCTTGCAGTTGGTTTTGTAGCTGGGTTGCCGCCTATTATTGAAGCCTCAAGTAATTTATAGAATTTACTTGCTGCTGATTTCTCCTTGTACAGTTATCTTGTTAAGTTCGGTGATGAGTCCCATATTTTGCATTGTGTCGGTTATAAGCGCTGTTAGTTGGGAGTTTGGTCTTGAGGATTTGTTACTTGTCTTGGATGCAATATTCACAACATCAAATAATTCTCTACCATCCAATAGTGATGATGTCCAAGGAAATAGTATCGCACACTCTTGTCGTTGTGCATTTATTCTATCCATGGCAGTTTCAATGCTTTTGCACCTAAGATCCTCATTTCTTGTCACGACAAATGCTACAACTTGCATCCCAAAGTTACGTAGTTTTTCACATATTACAAATGTGAAGAAGTTAATTGAAAAGGTAAATTTATTTCATCGTCTTGCTATGGATATAAATCATAGCACTCTACCTCCGCTGGGGAAAATAAGGCAACGTTTCGATAATGTTTGCACAAGGAAGCTTGTTAGAAGTGTAATTAATTCTCTCTCATCCCAACCACCTGCATTTGTTCGTAAAACTACGGTCTTGCAACATCAAAAGTCAAGTCTGTGTTCATCTGTTAGATTGAGAGTTTCAGTGCCAAAGAGACACCCGAAACAAAATTGGAGGAATTATATGTTACTTTACCTGGCTTCTATCGTTGCGACCTTTGTCTAGAACGGGCATTCTTTCTCCCTCAGGTCACAAGTCGCACTTTTGGCCACCAACACCTTGACTTGAAGCTGCGACCAACATTGCGACATGGAAATGCGAACTGCACTGTGCGATCTGCTAAAGTCTGAGCCAAAACTAAAAACTCTCTGCTTTGGGTGCACGTGACAAACATTGGTCGCAATTTCATCTGAAGGTCATGATTCCTCCCAGAGATCGCAACTCCACTTGCAATCATCCACAAGTCGCAGTGCAAACTGCGATTGGAAATGATTGCTGGCCTAGTTACGGCTAGCCTATATTGCACCTCACAGGCGCAAATCGCATGGAGTCCATTCTTTGTTGGTTGACTAATCTCCGACTGTGATTTGCGATTCAGTGCCATAATACTCCAAACAAGGCGTTGAGGAGTTATTTGGGTATGGATGATGGGAAACATCATATATAATATGCTAGCAAACACACTTGACGCAAGGAGTGGAAAGAAGTAATATCACATCCCCTTGTAAAGCGGACATATAATGCACACTGAGAGAATACATACATGTATCAAGAGGAGAATGCTAAAGCCCCTTTGAGGATGTGGTGGAGATCAAAGTGATATTACACAACCATACTCGGGCATTGTTAAAAGTTTAAATTATATTTCTGATCACATGCTTGGATAATTGCAACTTAGTTACTAGGTTTTAAGGGAAACTAACAGTCCTATGTTTTAGTTTGTTGATCTTGCACCTTCAGCCCCTCCTACAATTTAGTTTGTAGATTCTGCACCTCCAGCTACTCCACTTTTGGAATGGATAGGGGAAATTGTTGGTACTTTAGTTGGTTATTTGATAGATTATGTTATGACATGCTCTCAATTCCATACAGTTGGTTCAACTCTTATGGCATAGCACATTGAGATGGAAGATCCTCAAACGTAAGAAGAAGCAAGTGGTCTACTTGAAGGGAAACAACTATGCAATAAAAAATGAACTCTTTATTGAAAAATGACATGTGTGATATTGTTCCTCTTCCTGAAGCTAGCAAGATTGCTTGTTGCAAGTGGGTCTACAAAATCAAGTTTTCCACAGTTGGAAGTGTGGATTAGTTTAAAGCTCTCCTTGTTGCCAAAGGTTTCTTGCAAGTTGAAGGTATTGATTATTAGAACTTTTGTCTTTGTTGCAAAGATGGCTTTAGTCCAATTAGTTCTTTCACTTACTACTTTTCAAGGTTGTGAAGTACATCGAATGGATGTCAAAAGCGCCTTTTTACATGGGGACTCAAGTGAAGAAATCTACATGGAACAACCTCCAGGTTTTACTCAGGATGAATTCTCCCTTGTTTGCCTCCTTAAGAAGTCACTTTATGGTCTAAAGCAAGCTCCTCGAGCTTGGTATGAAAAGATGGAAAAATTCTTTCTTGGTTCTGATTTCTTTAGGTGCCTATTTGATCCCATTGTCTACACTGAACATGTAAATGGTGAACTCTTCATCCTTGTTCTTTGTGTTGATGACTTAATTATTACTGGGAGTAATCGCTATCATATCAATTAGTTGAATTCTAGTCTTAGGAAAATTGTTTGAGATGTTTGACTTAGGCCTCCTTCATTATTTCCTTGGTCTTCAATTCCAACAATCGTACAAGAGGATCTTTGTCTTTTAGCGTAAGTATGTTCTCAACATTCTTCACCAATTTCACATGGAAGAATGCAAGTTTGCCCCTACTCTTCTTTATTCAGGTGTTGAACTTTTTGTCGAGTGTTCAACTTGTCAAGTTGATCCTACTTTGTAAAGACAATTAGTAGGAAGATTTTTCTTCTTGATCCATATCGAGCTAGACCTCTCCTTTGCTATTGTTGTAGTCTCTTGCTTCATGCAAGATCCTCATGAGAGTGTTTGGGAAGCATTGGAGTGTATCCTTCACTATGTAAGGGTACTTGTTAGTTTAGCATTGAGTATACTTTAGGGGGCTCCTCTTCTTTAGTGTACTTTACAAGTTCAAATTGAGTAGGTGATGTTGATGATCAAAGTCTACTTCTGGTAATAGATTCAACCTTGATTCTAGTCTTCTCACCTGATGTAGCAAAGAGTAGTATGTAATTGCTCTTTCATCTATAAAGGTATAGTACTTAGGGGTTGGAAATGATGGTCAAGAAAGTTTTTGGATTTGACAATTGCTCATAGAGTTTGGTTTTGCTTAGGATCAATCTACAACTCTTTGGTACAGTAGTCATAGTGCCATCCACATTGCATGAAATCCAGTTGAGCACTGGCGTACCAAACACATTGAGGTCCATATGCACTACATATAGCAACTTCATTATGATCAAGTTCTTGGTTTGCAATCTTTGTTGTTGAAAAGATTTGGTCGTAGAATTTTTTCGCAAAGCCACTCATTGAAGCCAAGTTCCTACATGTTCAATCCTTGCTTGGAGTGATGGAGATTGTTTTTAAAGGGGAATATCATGTACATCCTTCTTCCTTCCCCTGAACTCCAAGTCAATCTTATGGGGTGATGTTGGTGAATGCAAATTATTTTATTAATTATGCACATGTAAATAAATTAATTATGCATGATAAATAACTTGGAATTATCTATTGCATAAATAGATCCCAAGTTTAAGTAATCTTAACTTGGATCATCTTTTAGTTATTGGCATAGTGAATTAGAATAAAAGAACAGTTTGCATGTAAGCATCTGCTCTATAAATAAAGGATGTGGGTTTTCATTGTACATGAAGAAGAAAAGTGACATATAATTGAGCATTGCCCATTGCTCTATGAATGTTTTTCTTTTAAGGGTTTTACCACTTATATCTCATGTCAATTTGTGTGTTCATTATTTTGCTATGATCTTGTGGCTATGTGCATTTTCTTGCATCAATGACTTCCCAAGGTGATTATTTTTTTCAAACCCAAGGCTCTATGTTTGGGCTTAGATATCACCTTTCACTTAGCTAGGGAAATCTTCTCAGCTTGATTTTTCCTTCAACTTAGAAACCTAAAACCATTTTTCATATTTTCTCCAAAATACCTTTAGGAATATAAAGTAATTTGTGCCTAGGATAGCCTCATGTACTAACTTAACCAAAGTCAATTAGCCACCTATTACACTAGATATCAATTCTTGTCTCTATTTTTTTTTCCACTAACAATTTCAAATCCTTAATCCCACACTCGTTGGGTCTCAGTGAAGAACCTATATGTTTGAATCCATCATTGTAACCAATACATATGAAGGGAAATATCTCTTCGATTTGCCTCTCTAAATCCTCGTTCATACTAGCAAAGGAAATTACAAATTTCATAACTGTTACCTTCGTACATGTAGTAATGCTATTTAGATTAGATTTTTTTCTAATTTTTTGCTTCCCTCACAGATCCTTTTAGGAATAGCAGAACATCATCTACAAACAATAAATGGGATCAAGATAGATCTCTTCCCACTTCGACTCTATAAATTTCCCCTCATCTTTTTGCTTCAAGAGCTATTCTACTTAAACCTTTAATTATAATAGGGAACAATAAACTTGAGTTAGCATCTATGTTGTAAGTTGTTGGAAGGATTGAAAAACCTAAAAGCTGACCCATTTATTAACACAACAAAATAAATAGATGTTAAACATGCCATTATTCAATCTACCATAGGCAAATTAAAAACATTATGTAATAGGATCAATATAATATACAACCATTTAGACATGCAATATGCTTTAACGAGGTCTAGTTTTGTGACCACAACTGGATGATTCTTTTGCTTCATGGTATGATAGCCCTTATTGCATCATGTCTTTGTCTACCCTCAAAGAACCCAAATTGGTCTTTTGAAATTCCCTCTAAGAATATTTTTTTAAGTTTGACTAAATTTTTGCCTATATTTTATAAATACAATGGCATAGTGATGTTCGTCCAAAATTTTCAAAGCTTTAAGGGTTATCCTTTTTGGGGATTAATGCCGTAGATGTGGCATTGAAATCTCGTAGCACTTTATTTGACCTCTTAACTTCCTCTAGCACCCTAATAAAGTCCTCTTCTAGCAACTTATAAAACCCTCGGTAGAACTTCACTTTCCATCTATTTGATCGTGGGCGTTTGTCTTGTGTGAAAGATGACAAAAATACGTTTGACTCTTCTTTTGAAACCTCTTTCATAAGTATCTAGTTCCCCTCCTTATTTACAAACATTGAGAAGTATCAAGAATTTTTCATTAACTCTATCATATTAATTCTATTCGGATCAAAATATAGTGAATGAAAGTGAAAAATTCCTAATTCCGCAATTTCTTAGAACATTGCTATCCTATTTCCATCTTTTTTTCATCTCCCAACTAGTGTTTATTCTCTTCCCATGATTGGAAATGTTGCGAAAGAAAGTAGTATTGTCATCAACCCTTTCCACTCAAATAGCTCTACTTGTTATCCTCCACTTTGCCTCTCTCCTTTCTAGCATCTTCTGCTTTGACTTGTTTGATATCCTTCATCTTGTTTCTTTCTTCTTTAGAAAAATCTCTCACTAGAGATGGTCTGACCTCCCTTCTAGATCCACCTAGGATTGGATTTTCTCCACTTCCATTAGGAGTTTCTCAAAACCAAGGAACCTATTCAATCTCTTGGAATCTCCATTTCCTCCAAGCATATTAGTCCTCCAAGTAGGCATCTTCTTTATGGTTTCCACATCAACTAAATCCGTCTCCTCTATCTTATATCTGAAGTACTCTACAAGTCTATCGGGCCTTGCATTGACCCCCAGACTTGAAAACTATTGAGAGTTAAATTTTAATCACCCCCTCTTATTATCTTATCTTTCTTTTTGACTTCCTGAGCAAAAAATGCATCCCAAAATGAATTATTATCCACATATGGACCATAATAGTTTATAACTATTATACTATATCCTAATTCTTGAAATTCAAACTCTAAACAAATACCATTTGAATAAAATAAGAGTTCAATAAGTGTATGTTGTTTGTTCCCTGTTACGAGAAAATCTAGTAGCTTAGTGCAAAGCCTCACTAGGTTATCTAGGTCATAGGGAAACAATGGGATCAACCACCAGTATCACCTAAGTGATTTCTCTCTTGTTGTTTTGTGGTTGGATATTATCCCCACAAAGGAGGCTTCCTTGGAGAGACTTACAGGTTAGATGATCTAGGAATCTAAGCCAAATAAATTTTTAAGGGACTTGAAACTAAACACCCTAAAGGATCTTCAATAAAGGTAGAGGCTTAGGGGTGGACAACAAGCTAATGGGATAAAGACTTAAAGAGAAGTATTGGCAAGTCCTTGGAGGTCGAGATGTGGTTTGTAGATGTTCAAGTAAGATTTCCCACTAGCCACCATCAACTAAAGAATGCTATTATAAGTAGGGTATTATAGGTATGCTGATTTACCGCATGCAAAATAGTATAACAACAATAAAAATAGCTTATAAAGGATAAGGTCAATAAAGGCTTTAGGCTATTCAAGGAGGTAAACAAGGGATAGGTTAACCAAGGATTTTCAATGGCTGTAAATGCACAAAACAACAAAAATAACCTAGACGTCAGCCTTAAAATCTGTGGTAAAACATGCATGATAGATTTTGCTTTTCAAACATTAATAGATGCAATAGCTAAAGAACTATAACATATAGGTGCAAGATTACTATAAAGCACAATTTTAGATAAATTAAATAAAAAAAGGAAATTTAAGGTTGATCAACACACCAAGACTAGTGGCTCTAATCAATTGGGCATTGGAGTCAGTTAGGGCGAGGTGAAGATAGAAGGACCTTGGATAGAGAGGATGGAAGACAATTTGCTTCACTTTGGAAACCCTAACGACTTTCTTGTATAGGAGATTTAAGGTCAAAATATGAAAGAAACTAGTTCCTTTGATGGATACGTGATGACAATTTTTGGATAGATACATAGAAACAAGAGTTTGCAAAAGATATTGCACTTTGTAATATGGCATATGACAAACCCTAATTTTAGAAATTTAATGCAAAATGGAAGAAATTAACATTAAACTTACACCATTCGAGAAATCATCACTTCATCAATCCAAAGAAAGCCTCTCCATGCAAAACATATCCTCCCTAAGACAATTCACAGTCTACTTAGCCATTGCGTCCAAGAGAAAAGAGGAATTCATTAGTGCACACTCTTTCAAGAGAGTAATGATGAGTGTGTGTGACAATGATCCAAAGGAATTCGACTCCTCTTTATTTATATGAGGGTTACCAAGTCAAATTTCCTTAATTTACAATTAGAAGCCCTAAAAGGTTGCTTAAAGCATCCAACAAGGCTAATAGATCACAAGGCAACCTAAAGATAGCTTTACAAAATGATAGAACATAAGAAATGATACCCTTTTCTCCACACATGTGGAAAAAGAGGCTCTCCAACATGACATCATCCTCATATAATGAGCATCTCCATCAAGTAAGGTGCCAATAAGGGTCAAAGAGTGGTCTTCACTCCAAGACATCTCCATAATGTGAAAGGGTGCATCTCCAAGCCACAACTCCTCATCCAAGATGTCATCATCAAGAAGCCCCACGTCATCTTCCTAGGGTTTGCATGGGTAATGTAGCAACCCTAGGGCATGATGTCATCATCAAGAGAGGGTGTACAATCCTCCAAAGTGTCTCATATCATTATTATCTGCAACTGGGCTTAGGAACAAGACAACGACATCAAGAAGTTGCATGGCCAGCTTGGGGGCAACTTGGGTTCTCTGGGGTGCATCATCAATCTTGCTAATGCCTTGACTTCTTGGCTTATCATTTCAACATCTAGAGGCCACGTGGAGGCCTCTCAAAGACTAACACTCATCTTTGGAGGGGCAATGCTAGGCTTGCAAGGTCACAAGTGCTCTCATGCTGAGCTAGACATCTTCTTTATGGTGTTGTAGAAGGGTCAAGTCATCCCTTAAGGTATATACTATATCTAATGCATTTGTGAGAAACCATTTGAAACATATCCTCAAGATCAAATGAGCTCAACACCAAGAGGGAAAGAAACCATTAAAGTATCATAGTGGACCATATTCAATGCTTGGGGCACATATATTTCACACAAGCTTTGCCTTCAAATGCCTTTCTAGCTAATGACTTTGTACGCAAGTTACCACACTTCTGTTAGGGATGATTATACAATTAGCCCTATTAGGTGCTTCTAGCCCCCAAGGGGAAGGATAGTTTCTAGGCAAGCCCATTAATGCATATGTGCATGTGATAAATGTGTATGTGGAATGGGAAATACTTCAACGAAGATGCCATTACCTTGGTGTTAGCTAAAAGAGGTCCAACATCTTGAGTGTAATGATGATAAGAGAGAGCAATCATGGAGGCTTGAGTAACCCCTTTTCTCAGCTGATTTTTACCACCCCTTTGGTGCGCCTTTTACCTCAATGATCTTTCTTTTGTTTCTTGCATAGCTTGGGTGACCAACTTGCTTAATGCTTGTTTATCCCTTAATGATGTAGTGGTTTCTTGCTCATTGGGGTTGGAACAATATAAATTCCTTTGATTTAAAGAGAGCACGATATGCTTAGGAATTGGGTGATGGCTAATGAGGGGGGTAGAGCTCAGGCTAGGTTGTTGTCCATGTGCTTATTATTAGTCTTGACCATATTTTGCATTTTTCATTTTCTTTCAGTTATGGCCATATATTCTTTTATCTTTCTTTCAACTACATTGACCTCTTTGGGAATGTTCCTAGGCTCAGGTTGAGAGATGTGGATATAGGGTGCCGATACCAATGACAAATGACAATCAACCTATAGAATGGAACAGAATATTAGGGATAGATGGAAAATGACAAGTATGGGTTACATTGGGCACAATATATAATCAATGCCTCCTATCGGTGTCTCGCTCGAATAGTGGAAAGAAAAGACCTCAGGGGAGGTCACACTAGATTAGGGGCAAAGGATAACCTCGTAGGTGAAGTGTGGGAACAAGGGTGCAATCAAGAGTGGTCAATCATCCAACTTAATCTGTGATGCATATTAGAATGCCCTTAACATTAAATGAAAACACATGACTATCAAAATGGTTAGTGTACCTTTTGATAGATGACCCACCTTCCTTTAATAGTATGCTAGATGGAAGAGAGCACTAATTGGAGCATAGATGGACAACTCTGAAGTAAAAAGAAAATTGTGGTTCATTATAGGGCTGGTAGTTAACCAAAGAGGAAAAAAATCTTTTCCCAGGGGTTACCCATTTTGGTGGGTAACATTCCCCAACTTGTAAAGAGGCCCTTAGAAAAACCATTTACATCTATTGCTAAAAATTCTCACCCTTTAAAAAAAATTGTCGAAAGCCTCTACTAACTTCTTTCCTTTCTGCCATTGATTCCTAGAGTAGAATAACATTAGATTTTTTGATTGCTACCAATCTAGCCATAGGGGCTTCAGTTGTTGCCCAATATCATATCATGTTCATTCATAACAGGTGTTTTAAATTTGTAAAAAACAAATATTATTTCATATTAAGGTGGGGAGAGTATTTTTTAATTGAAGCAAGTTTATAGGTATTGGGGTTGATCTAGGTGGATCTTCACGACTGATGAAAATTGATGTTCTTTAGTGCCGATGAAAAGGTCTCCATGTCAAAAAGCTCGTCGAGAGATTTCTAACAACACTTGAACGAAGTCAAACAAATGTCATATGATGAAGCTATGGCCAAATAGCGAAAAAGATGTGCAGGTGGGACATGTGGTTACATCAGGAGCTAACACTTGGCAGGTAGCAAAAGGTCGGTGGGGTGGTTCAATCCCCCGACCTGGGCGGAACCAATTCAACCAACTGCCATCACGCCACCAGATAGTTGTTGTAACCATTATGGACAAATATCTATTTAAAGTTTCTGTTGCTGTATGTTATAAAAAATTGGAGATCTGCAGGCTTGACCTCGCGACCTCCGCACAACAAACAAGCCACGATACCATTGCGCCATAGGCCAACCATTGGTATACAACCAACATAACTTGTATTTGAAGTTTATCTGTTGTCAATTGCCAAAAATGGGAGGTCTGTAGGCTTGACCCTACGACCTCCGTGCCACCAGTACAACAACTTATCTATTGTGCCAAACCATATCCCTTGTATGGGAAACAAAGAATATTGTATTTGAAATTTGTTTCAATTAAGGTCCAAAAAATCACAACGGTCCACGGTTTTGAACCTGCAACCTATTCTATATTAACCAAGTGCTTTTGCCAATGCACCATAGAGTTGATGCGTGAAATATTTTCGAACACCAAGTCATTTTGTGGTATTTTGTTTCTATGTAACTTGAAGAAAGAGAGGTTTTAAGCCCGTTTTTGGTTGTTTCGAGAGTGAGAAAGTGGTTTTCTAGATACCACACCCTGTAGAGTCGAGGATGAGTACTGTTGCAGGTTGGAGACTTGGTGAATGTAAACATCACTTTGCATCACCTAATAGACGTAATACACACTGGGTGAACAAGTGCTCTCAGAGACGTAGGACACACTAGGTGAACTTCGTTAACAACTTGAGTTTTTCTTATCTCTCTATTTTCTACTATTTATTTGTTCAGTTTAATCTTTCCATTCGCTCATTAAACTAACTTGCACTTATAATTAATGCAAACCAAGCCATGAATTTTGGATCAACTTTGGTATCATAGCAAGTGTGACAAGATTTGCAAGTGTGGATGCTTACTACATCGAAGCTTAAGTATGGAGAATGATCTCTTGAAGAATACAACCTTGAAATTGGCCTGAGTCAACTCAAAGATGAGAAAAATGTCATCTCCAAGAGGAGGGAATCCTTTCAATTCTGAAGAGGACTTCCGTGAAGCATTCATGGAAATGAAGGCTATGGTGGAAGAGTTGTATCGCGAACGAAAGAAGTCCAGGAAGGTGGTCCATTTGTAAAAGCTGAAGGAGAAACTGGTGATCCTCCTAAGACTCCATCCAAAGAAACATTCTAAGAAAACTATGTCGGTCTTCCTTTATTAAAACTTGATGTTAAGTTTGATTTTCCAATGTATGATGGTGAACTTAATGTAGAGAAGTTGGATAACTAGATTAGACAACTTGAAGTCTATTGTAGGATTCAAAAGATTGTGGATGACAATTCAAAGATCCAACTCACCTCTCTTCGACTAGGTGGCACAACCTTCATTTGGTGGGATAATAGAACTCAAGAAGATATCCTTTGAAATGGTAAAATAATTTCTTCTTGGTATGAGTTCGTAGCTGCATTAAAGAAACAATTTTATCCATTAGGCTACATGCAACAAGCCATAATGGATTGACAAAACTTAAGGCAAGGTAAAGGACAAAGTGCTCAAAGTTATACTCAAGAGTTAGGAAGAAAGCGTTGAATTTTGGTGTTCCTTTATATACACAAGAAACTCTCCTCAAGTACATTGGTGGTTTTCATGGTTATCTTCGACATACCTTTCCTTATAATCAATCCGACTAACTTAGATGTGTTCAAGCTATACATATTGAATCTAGAGGGAAGAGTGTTTGTGATGATTTTTTGAAGAAGCCATCTAAGTCCTACTGAAGGCAAGTTGAAAGGAAAAGGCAAAGGAAAATGAATAGCTGTAAATTTTTGTAGATGTTCTATGCTTGATGCAACTTTACTTTTATCCCCAATATCAAACAACAATCACATAAACAAGAAAGTAAAATGCTGATAGAACATACCAGTAGATCGACAGAAGACAAGCCAAAAATTACACTTAACTTGATCAACAAAATATATGTGTTGTGGTGCGTTACGACAGTCAACAGGATGCTTCAACCAGCAAAGTCTCAATACGGTCAGCCAACCAGAAGTGTCACACAACCCTCTCGGACAACTATATCAGTCAACCCAAAGTCAACGAAAGACAACGTTGTCCCAATCAACGGTCAACGCAAAACAACAGCAACAAAAAGTCAACGCTGCCTGGTCAAAATCAACGATCAACCTCGATTTCAGTGCCAAAAAATGCGGACTAGGGAAATCAAAATTTTGACCAAGTTTGGGGTCAGTTTGACCAAGCGTTGACTTTGGTCAATGCTGGTCAAATCTGCGTTGAAACCCTAGGTCAGAAACAGAAATTTCCTTCGTTGAAATTTCCCACATGTGAGAGAAGAAGAGCCTCCAAGGTGATCGAACCAATCAAATGATGAGAGAGAATGTGTGATGATGAGATGAGTGAAAAATGACCTCCAATGTTGACCTTTATATATCCATTAGTGAGGGTGTGTGACACATCTATCGAGGCTTCAAGCCTACATTTCAATTTTGGCCGACCTTGCACATATTTTGAATAAATTCAAAATAAATGTTCTGTTCTTCGGATCAAGATGATATTTAGATCGATCTTGCACCTCTCCGAAAGAGGAGTCCAATAAAAATATTGGCATCTTCATATGAGCATCACAACATGGAGTTTGGACCTAGTTGTCCAAAATTAACACTCCCTCTCAACTAGGGAGAACTCCATACACCTGTGCCATTCAAACATCGTGCATCATCCCGCCATAACCTGCTTTGCTGGCTTCTTTATTTCAGAACAAAAGAGGGTCAGTCACAAAGACATCATTCCTGGTTGACAAATTCAGTCCAGAGGTCCGAAACCTCTATAGGACTCAAAAGAGTCACATACCAACCCGAAGTTGGTTTATCTGACCCAAAGTCAGTGGGAGGTCCGAAACCTCACTAGACTTGATCCCAGATCAAGTGGTTGGACACGTGCCATCCTAGACATGGAGAGTACGACAATCTCTGATGCGTCCATCGGTCTTTGCTACTGGTCTCTAGCTTTTCCCACCTCACTGGCCAAATGAGGGACTCAATGGGTAGGATGCATACGGGGCACAGATCATGAGAGGTGAACCAACTCAACATCATAATGGTGGGGCAAAAGCACCACAAGGTTCGGCAAGCCTAGCCCCGTGAGTGCTTATAGCTCCGAGAAGCTATCCCCAAAGCCCCCAGAGCTCCAAGAGCTCATCGTCCAACAGGACCCTTAGCATAGGGTTGTTCCACGATTCCAAGCTTCTCACGGAAGGTTAGGAACATGACCTTCCCCAAGGGCTTTGTGAGAATATCCACGACCTGCTCATCAGTTCCTATATGATTGAGCCTTACGGCACCTCGCTGTACCATATCCCGGATAAAGTGGTACCTGATATCAATATGCTTGGATTGATTATGGAACACGGGATTCTCAGACAACCGAATCCCACTCTGGTTATCACAGAGTATCACAGTGGTATCTAGCACATGCCCGAACAACTCACTGAAGAGCTTTCGCAACCAAATTGCTTCACAACAGACCATACTCGTTGCAACGTATTCGGCCTCAGTAGTGCTCAAAGCCACCGACTTCTGATTCCTGCTCATCCATGATATTGAACCAGATCCAAGAGTGAAGCAACATCCCAATGTGCTCTTACGATCCACCACACTGCCAACCCAATTGGCATCAGTGTATCCATGGAGTGTCACGCTTTCGACAGTGTATCTCAGCCCATGGTTTATCGTGCCCCGAAGATATCTCAACAGATTCTTGGCACCAACCTAGTGAATGTGATGAGGTTCAACCATATGTTGACTCAAAGTGTTCATTGCAAAACATACGTCTGGACGGGTGTTCACTAAGAACATCAGGGCCCCTAAGAGTTGATGATAATCAATAGGATTTGCTAGCACAGGCCCAACAACGCTGCCACTCAACTTCATAAATTTGAGCTCCATTGGTGTTGACACAGACTTACAGTCCACCATTCCAAATCTTTCCAGAAGCTTCACAATATATTTTGCCTTGAGAGGAAAATCTTGCCAGGTCTTTTCCAGACCTCCAGGCCTAGGAAGTAATGCATCATTCCTAGGTCCTTCATCTCGAACTCAGCAGTGAGCTCCCTCTTACACTGATGAATGAGAGGGTCAACACTTGTCAGGAAGAGGTTGTCCACATACAACACTAGAATGAGAGGCTTTTCTCTATCAACCTTGAAGTAAAGGTTCAGATCAGCATTACTACGAGTGAAGCCTAGCTTCATCAGGTAGCTATCTATCCTCTCGTACCAAGCTCTGGGTGCTTGCTTCAACCCATAGAGGGCTTTCTTCAACCTGCAAACATGGGTGTTCCGATCCTGGACTTCGAACCCTAGAGGTTACTCCACATACACCTCTTCCTTTATCGCACCATCCAGAAATGCGGTCTTCACATCCATCTGATGAAGATTCCATCCCTGCGTAGCAGCAAGGGCTATGATAGATCGGATTGTGGTATATCGAGCCACAGGTGCAAATATATCATCATAGTCTACGCCTTCTTTTTGAGAGAAGCCACAGGCAACAAATCTTGCCTTGAACTTTTCAGTACTACCATCAGATTCATGCTTGATCTTATAGATCCATTTCGAGGTGATGACTGCTTTGTTCTTCGGTCTCGGAACCACATCCCAGACATCATTCTTCATAATGGACTCATATTCTTCGTGCATAGCATCCTTCCAGACTTGATGCTTTACGGCTTCCTCAAAAGATCTAGGCTTAGATTGTACGAAGCATCTTCGTCAAAGGTAACATAGTGGCATATCTCCACTTCCCTTTGACCAGACACATAGACTCTATAGGCCTTCGAAGTTTTCGTTGTAGCCCACAAACATTCCCTTCTTCCCAGAAGCATCTAGCTTGCTCCTCTTCTCCTATGGTACATGAAAATAAACAGGACATCCAAAAACTCTAAAATGTGAGACGTCAGGTTTCTTACCAGAGAAAACCTCTTCGGGAGTTTTGAGTCCAGAGCGGAATGCGGGCATCGGTTTTGTATGCACACAACAATGTTCGCAGCTTCTCCCCACAGAAATTTCGGAAGACCTTGGTCACATAGCATGGCACGGGCAGCTTCCACAATGGTCCTGTTCTTTCTTTCAGCAACTCCATTTTGCTCAGGAGTATAGCCATTTGTGGTCTCCCTCTTGATCCCAGCTTCTCTGCAAAAGTTCTTGAACTCGTTCGTCTCATATTCAGTGCCATTATCAATGCTCAAAATCTTGATCTTCTTCCCTATTAGATTTTCCACCAAGGCTTTGAAGGTACAAAACCACATGAAGGCCTCATCCTTCTTCTTCAAGAAGTATATCCAGGTTTTGTAAGAGAAGTCATATAATAAGAACATCCTCCCAAGGATGTCACGGGCAACATACCAGACAGATCAGAATGTACCAATTGCAAGACATCAAATGTCTTTGTGACGCTTGAGGGGAAAGGTCCCCTTGTATGCTTTCCTTCGACATAGCCCTGACATACACCTTCATGATCATTTGTGAACTCGGGCATTCCCATCACCACCTTCCTTGCTTTGGGAAGGGCTTTGTAGTGAAGGTGTCCAAACCTCCGGTGCCATAGTTCAGTCTGTCGGATAGTATCACATGTCATCGCTCCCAGTGGACTTCCTCCAACCTGGTAGAGTGTATCAACTCTAAACCCAATCGTGATAGCTTCCTTGAAACTCTTCTTCCGGATGCACACCTTCCCATCAATGAATGCCACATTGAAACCTTTGTCTTCCATGGCCGAAATAGACACAAGGTTCTTTTTCAAATTAGGTACATATAGTACATCTTGCAAGCGGAGGACTTGACCTTGAGATAAGTGGAGGGTCATAGTCCCTGTCCCTTTCACGGGATATGTGGCATTATCTCCAAGGATAATTTTCAGATTAACATCCTTCTCAACCATATCATAAAGTGCTTCCTTGAACCTAGTAATGTGCCTTGAGGCACCACTATCTATCAACCAGACATCCATAGTGTCGGGTGGAAATGCAGCAGAGAGGGCAAATACAAGAATGGATTCATTTCTTTTATCATCAACAACATTAGATTCCTCATATGTGGAATTTCTCGACCTTTTGTAAGGTTGCCCATTTCCACCAGAGGGAGCCTTCCTCTTTCCTTTGAACCTGCTTTTCCTTTGATTTCCATTCCTCCGGTTGTTGTTGTTGTCATCATCATCAAGAGAATCCTTCTTGAAAGGTCATTCTCTAGCATAGTGGCCGGTCTTGTGACATGTGTAACATTTGCCTTTCTTTCCCTGGGTCCCTGCTCTTCCTTTGTTCCTCGGACCACCATTGTTTTTCTTCTTAGCACGAGCAGTGAAGGCAGCATTTCCTTCATTTTCATATTCCTTCATCCTTGTCTCTTCTTGTACGCATCTCGATAATACTTCGTCAAAATAAGGTATCACATTGTTATTGAGAATGGTAGTATTGAATACATGCCATTCGGAGGAGAGACCTCCAAGTGCTGTGAGAACCATTTCTCGATCAGCTATTGTCTCCCCAATGGCCAGAAGATTATTTCTGATTTCGATCAACTTCAGAAAATATGATTGGACGGATTCATCCCTGCCTTTCTTCAGATTCTTCAGTCGGTTCTTGAAGAAAAGGACTTGATTTGCATTGTTGGCCTTGAACATGTTGACCAACTTATCATACATCTCCTAGGATGTGCCCAGCTCAGAGATGTAGGCTACCAGACTCTTATGAATTGAATCCCGAATCATCAACTTTGCTTTGATTTCCCCCTTCTTATATTTTGACTTGGTGGCAGCAGGTGCAGTGGATGGAGGCTCTTGGATTTTACCCTGCACATAGTCCATGACATCTTGGTCTTCCAACATAAGATCCAAAGTCATCTTCCAGGCATGGAAGTCTTCCTTCGCAGTCAATTTATCATCAGATTTAAAGCCATTATAGTTTGAGGTACCCATGCTTTTCTTTGGTGAGTGCTTCAAACTTGGGCTTTGTCTTCACCTCAGCTTTGATACCATGTAATTTTTTGTAGATGTTCTATGCTTGATGCAACTTTACTTTTATCCCCAATATCAAACAACAATCACATAAGCAAGAAAGTAAAATGCTGATATAACATACCAGTAGATCGATAGAAGACAAGCCAAATATTACACTTAACTTGATCAACAAAATATGTGTTGTGGTGCGTTACGACGGTCAACAGGATGCTTCAACCAGCAAAGTCTCAATATGGTCAGCCAACCAGAAGTGTCACACAACCCTCTTGGACAGCTATATCAGTCAACTTAAAGTCAACATTGTCCTAGTCAACGGTCAACGCAAAACAACAGCAGCAAAAAGTCAACGCAGCCTGGTCAAAGTCAATGATCAACCTCGATTTAAGTGCAAAAAAATGCAGACTAGGGAAATCAGAATTTTGACCAAGTTTGGGGTTAGTTTGACCAAGTGTTGACCAAAGTCAACGCTGGTCAAATCTGCACTGAAACCCTATGTCAGAAACAAAAATTTCCTTCACTGAAATTTCCCACGTGTGAGAGAAGAAGAGCCTCCAAGGTGGTCGAACCAATCAGATGATGAGAGAGAATGTGTGATAATGAGATGAGTGAAAAATGACCTCCAATGTTGACCTTTATATATCCATCAGTGAGGGTGTGTGACACATCTGCTGGGGCTTCAAGCCTACATTTCAATTCTGGCCGACCTTGCACATATTTTGAATAAATTCAAAATAAATGTTCTGCTCATCGGATCAAGATGATCTTTAGATCGATCTTGCACCTCTCCAAAAGAGGATTCCAATAAAAATATTGGCATCTTCATCTGAGCATCACAACATGGAGTTTGGACCTAGTTGTCCAAAATTAACAATATCTATCGTAAAGAAAGATTGTGAAAAGGCTACATTTTCTCGTTGCAAGAAGGAAGGACATGATGAGGCTAGATGTTGGAAGCTACATTCGGAATAGACCAAAGGAGTTCAGAAATAAGGGGAAACAAAGGACAACTGCTACAGTTCAACAAGATCTTGGATCCGATTCAGGTGATGAAACTATGATCACAACTATGGAAGTACAAGGTCTATCTTCTCATGCTAGTTCTAGTTTTACTATTTATTCTCCTAATTATGAAATTAAACATGATGAAAGTAAAAGAAGTGAGCTTTTTCATATTAGAGTCATAACAAAGCATATTAATGTTGACACACTTTTTGATAGTGGTTCCCAAGTAAATCTTATTTCTGAAGCAATTGTCAAGTAGTTAGGATTGGAAACTAAACCTCATTTAAAACCTTATCCTTTGGGATGGGTGTGTGATGATACAAAATTGCAAGTAATAGACAATGTAAACTCATATTTGCAATCATCTGTATCATAGATGAGGTTGAATTAGATGTAGTGTCACTTGAAATTTGTGGGATTGTGTTGGGATGCCCATATTTGTATGACCGGAAAGCCATCTTCTATAGGGAGGAGAACAAGTACCATCTCATTAAAGATGGAATTGAAGACATTGTTTGAGCTCATCACATGAATATTATCCTATCCCTTGTTGGCACAAGACAAATGAAGAGACTTGTAAATGCTAGCAAAAGTTTTGTGCTCATAATTGTAAAAGCCAAGGATATTGATAAGTCCGATGCTTTAAAGGATGTGATCCTATGCTTAAAGATGAATTAGTTAGAGTTATTTCTAATTATGATGAAATATTGTAGGAACTTGAAGGTTTGCCTCCAAAAAGGGAGATACAACATGAGATACAATTGCAACAGGATGCCCCACTTCCTAACATTGGTACGAACATGTTGTCAGTGTTAGAGAATGTAGAGATAAAGAAGGAGGTTCAACAATTGCTCAATAAAGGAGTCATCTAACCAGATACCTCTCCATGCGAGTTACCAATTGTATTGGTACCAAAGAAAGATGGCATGTGGAGAATGTGTGTAGATTTTCTAGCTTTGAACAAAATCACAGTAAAGAATCATTATCCTCTTCCTCACATTGATGACTTATTAGATCAATTACAGATTGCAACCTATTTCACTAAGTTAGATTTAAGAAGTGGTTATCATCAGATAAGAATTGCTAAAGGTGATGTTTGGAAAACCTCTTATATAACAAGACAAATATTATTTGAATGGTTAGTAATGCCTTTTGGGCTTTGTAATGCTCTTGCTACTTTTATGTGCTTGATAAACGATGTGTTCTGACCATTCATTGATGATTTTGTTCTAGTATACTTAAATGAAATTCTTATTTTTAGTAGTACTTGGGAAGACCATGTCAAGCATGTTAAGCAAGTATTAGATGTACTAAAAGGGGAGAAAGTGTACCTAAAGTTGTCGAAATGGGAGTTTGAGAAAACATCTTCTGTTTACTTGGGCTATAATCCAAGGGGTGGAGAATTTATGATGGATCCCTCTAAAGTAGAAGTTATTGTAAATTGGCTTAAGCCTAATTCTGCAATAGAAATTAGAAGCTTCTTGGGAGCAACCCAATATTGGAGGAAGTTTATTGCTAACTTCTCATCTATTATAGCTCCTTTACATGCTTTGACAAGTGTTAAACAAATCTTTTAGTGGGGAGCCTTCGACACTTTGAAAGAAAAGATTAGTATCATATTAGTGTTGACATTGCCAAATCTACAACAACTATTTGAAATTGAAACTGATGCAAGTGGGTATGCCATGGGAGCAGTGTTAATGCAACAAAAGAGGTTGATATGTTACCACTCCGAGACCTTCTCTAAAGTGGTAATTAACTATCCTACCTATGATAAAGAACTGTATGCTTTAGTTCAAAGTGAAGAAATGGAAACATTACTTAATGGGAAAAGAAACAATTATACAACCAATCATCAACCATTACAATATCATCATTCACAAACAAATATACAACAATCAAAGGACTTTAGATGGATGGGATTTTTATAGCAATTTCAATTGGTTATCAGATATAAAAGGGGTACACAGAAGAAAATCGCTAACATGTTGTCAAGACCTTCTACAAATGCATCCATTGTTCAATAGCACAATTTTGTAGCTCATGACAATTATATTGAGCAATATACTAAAGTAGATGAGTGTCTTTCGGATTAATCCTTATTATGTGATTAATCCGAAAGACACTCATCTACATTATGGATCACAAAAGTCTTAGATTTAACAATATACTAAAGATGAAGTCTTTAAGGATTTATATGAAGCATTAAGCCATGGTAATCAGGTGGAAGAATTAAATTATCACATGCACAACAAATTACTCTATAATCTTGGTAAATTGTGCATTCCAAGGGATGAAAGACTCCATGTCATTAGAGAAGCACATCTCTTATTTTTGGTAATTTTGAGGTAGGTAAAACAATAGCTCAATTGCAAAGGTATTGTTACTGGCCTCAGATGAATAACGCTGTATCCAAGTATGTAAAAGGATGTATTTTGTGTGCTACTAGTAAACCAATTAATAATAAATTGGGTTTGTATACACCACTTCCTGTACCTTCCCATCCATTGGAAAGTATGTCTATGGATTTTGTGGGAGGGTTAACTATGTCTAGAAAAGGTCATGATTATTTGTATGTAGTCGTGGATAGGTTCAGTAAGATTTGCTTGTAAGAAGCAGATAACAACTGAACAAATTGCGCACATGTTCTTTTAGCATGTATGGGTTCATTTTGGGTTTTCCCACATCTATTGTATTGGATTGAGATTCTCATTTTCTTGGGGAGTTTTGGTCAAGTTTGTGGGGATTAATGGACACTAAGTTGAGGAAGAGCACTTCATTTCATCCATAGACCGATGGACAAACATAGGTGGTTAACATAACAATAGTGCATCTGCTCCAAGGATACTACAACAAGCATCCTAAGCTTTGGGATGAACAACTACATTTTGTGCAACTTGCCTACAACTGTGCGCAACATTCTTCTATGCAGAAATCTCCATTTGAAACTTGTTTCAGAATCATGCCTAAGTCTCCTTTGGATTTTGCTTTTGGGAAAGATGTTGTGGTAGATGTGTTGAAAAGTGTAACTAGGTCTGTCTTCATGTTGACTATGTAATTATGTAATTATGAAAAAGAAGAAGTCAAAATAATATATTTTATTTTTGTATTTGCTTCATGGGTTTCATGAGCATAATTTATTAAGTAGATGGACTTCTTCTTGATGTCCAATAGGTTTGAGTTAAGTCTAGCTATATGCTCTAGGACCTTGTGGAATAAGCTCACTACAGCCTTCAATGCAACGTTGAAGACAACTCCAAATACAATCGTCACCTTGCTGGAATACTCCTTGAAGAAGTCGGCCTCTTAAATAGTTGGACAAGTCGGATTAAGAACAGTCACACCTATTCATGTACTGGTCAGCGTAAATTACAAATTGTGACAACTATAAATACCCCATTGGGTTACGTAGAACATAAAATAGATAAGCTCGAATACCTCTAAAGTTTACAGATAAAATCTCAGGAAAAAGAATTGCGGATCTACCACAACAATTGTTGCCGACAAGACTACAAGAAGAATTGCGGATACACTGAGATTGCAGTTGAAGGAACGTTTAATAATCTACCACAGTGCGGATAAACCTCATTTCAGTGTGAATAAACCTCAGGAAAGTTTGCGGACCTACCACAGTCTATAAGTGCGGATATATATATATGAACATTTAGTGGACATTTACCTGGAGATAGTGCAGACTTATATCAGAGTACAGTGCGGACATTTAGGAAGCATAAGTGCAGTTAAGGAACAGTAAAAGGTGCTGGTCAATTTCATGAAGATTTGTGGATCAAATCTTAGTAATAATTGAAGATATAAAGGGAGTCAAGAAGTGCGGACATAACAGTGAACTAGGGCAACATCTGAGTGCAGACAAGTTTAGGAAGGAAGATTGCAGATAGTCAAGGATAGTCAGCAGATAATCAAGGACAGTTTGCAAGGGCTGTGATAACAAGGTGGAGATCAAGGTCTTGGAAGCACATCTAGGTTAAGGGTCTAAGTCTGGGTCATGGTACTTGTCATTTGAAGATCTATAAGAAGAATTCTTGTGGGTTTTCCTCTCCAAGAGGGAGAGGTTTTGCCCTGGCTCTAGGAGCCTAACTTTTGTGTCTTGTGCATTTTGATAATTGACTTGATGAAAGATTAACTAAGAGAAGACATAACTAACACAAGTAAGTTCACAAGTAATTATCAAGAAGAGAATTTGTATTAATCTCCAACCCTCCAAATTCTCAACATGGTATCAGAGCTAAGGTGCTAGAAAGGGGATAAAGACACTCAAGGATCAGATTTCATGGAAGGCATCAAAGCAAGGTGAAATATTGAAGAATCAAAACCAAAGAAGGAAGTCTACACAACAGTTAGGATCTTTGTATTAATGAACAACATTGGATCATAGTATACAAAGCAAGGATTTGATTAGAAGAAAGGTCAGTTTTCCACAGTGAAAGAAATAAGACAGTTTGGCATTAAAGGCAGTATTATAGTACCATCTTAAATGTGCCAGCAGTTCATTTCCGTCTCAAAGTATTGCCATCAAAAGCTTCAAGGAAAGTTACATATCATCCTTGATCTTTCAAGGAAGCAGCTGGACATCCTCATCAATCACAATAAAAAAGGAAGCAAGATCTAAAAGCTTTGACATCATAAAAGGAGCAATCTCCTTCATTGAAGGACTTTTCATTTGGAAGAAAAACCATTCAAAGGAAGCTTCAACCATCTTCAAAGTAATCAAGCTGATAGAAGAAGAAAAGCATCTACTCAAGTAAGTATATCTATGACTTCATATGAATCTATTAAAATGTCTTCTTTGCAAAGAAAGAAACAAACTGGTTAGGGTTTCAAACTTCCCTGCATAGAAGACAAGGACAATGAAGTCATGACAAATTCATGAAGGGAGATATAAGAGCCCAAAGGATTCTTACAAAATCCATAAAAGACTCTATCATCTCCGATTTACCAAATCTAGAATCATCAAAAGGAATATATGAGAAATTGGTGGAGCTGTTCTTTGTGAGTACTGCAGGAGAAGTAATCTCTCTGATCAACTACAGGAACTAGGAGAAGTAATGTTTGACTCTGAGATGACTACAGTATGCTCTGCTAGAAGAATGGGGAAACTTCACTTTAGGATTATACGGGAAGATAGAAGTCACACCATTCCATGATTTAGGGTCTCTATGTAAATAGAGGAAACAAGATTGACAGCCAAAGCTGTTACGGGATCAAGTGAAGGAATCAAGCCTTTGCAGCCATGTCTAGGAAGAAATGAAGATTCGATAAGTTTTGATCTTCATAGTAAAAGAAGAAATGTGGACGAAGCACGATGTCTTGGATATGATGAACTTGGGCGTTAAAATAAGAATTGTCCTTAATCTGAAAAAGGACAAGAGAAATAGGGAAGAAGCCCATGTCTCTGAAATGAGGAAAGAGTCTGATTAGAAAGGAGAAGCAAGGGATCTCCACTACGATTGAGATCATCTTCTCCTATAATAGATTTTTGTTCGGTTATATGATAGGAAGCAATGTAGCATCCTGATGAAAGCATGGTAGGAGCTCCTGGTGAATCAGATCTGGGAAAACCTCTCTGATAACATTACTAATGGAAAGCGATCATCAAGAGCAAGGGTCATCATGGAAACAAATTTCTGGGATGTGATGACATATTGATGGAGTAGGCCAAGAGAATGAAGCTCTTCATTCTTGAGAAATTGCTACAGGATGACTCAAGGGAAAAGGGTATGAGGTATGTATATATTTATATGCTAACGTTGGATGCTGTGAAGTCATGTCATATGGTTGCAGGTAATGAACTTCTGTATTTAGAAGTATGATCTATGGAGGAGTATCTCTTAGTGCACGGACAGATGAAATCAACATAATATGTCCTCATGGAATATGAGGTGGTTGTATATGAACGAGAAACTAGAAAGGCTGTAAGTTCTTGGGAATGGAGAATGTGCAGAAGGGAAGAGATCATGAAATGCAACGATGTCAAGAGGCAGTTATCATCTGGAAGCCCAGAAGATGTGACTAGGTGATCTCCTAGGAAGATATGTAGACTCTGACAAAAGTCTGGTAAATAAGAAGACCCTTGACAAAACGTATCATTAGGAGATGTGTCAATCTGTATGAAGGATGCCGATGCCTACAGGAAGATGTCATGGTGAAAGATCATCACTAAGGAAACTTTTGTTCTAAAAGTTCATATGTATATGTTTATCTGGATGAATTTGTGCATGGCTGCTAATCATAAGAAAGGATGTATGATCCTTGGGGATGATTCGAAGGAAAGCAACATGGCATAACGGTGGACCAGATGAGGAAGACCGATGAATCACTTTATGATAGTGGACATGACTCGTGACTGAAAGTAATGGATGATCTATGCCCTATGAAGCCAAAAGTTGAAGATTCCTCAATATCGAAATCCATGACATCGAGGAGAGGAACCCTTCATGAGTAGTTGGATTGCTGCTGCAGGACCCTGGTTGATGAGGAGCCCGGTGGTAAGTTTCTTGCTTGGAAGAAACTTGAAATATGTCCTTATTGTGTTAAGAGGGAGTGACGTATGTGATTCTCTACTACATGTGTCATGCACTAGACCAGGACTAACAGCCGTAAGTCTTAGTGAAGGCCATGTGAAGAGAATGGATAGACACATCATTTTGGTCTTCACCTGGAAGACAGAATGGAGGATTGGGTAATCATCTGGCATTCGATACTCTTTGAGAATGAGATAGGGCATTCAAGATAAGAGTAGTCGTGGACTGATATTCTTTGAGGGTTGGCTACCCAAGAGAAGAATAGTCCAAGAAGGTCATATTCTGGGAACACCTAGGTGGGGTATGTACCTTGGAGAGACAATGACTAGGGTGTCTATTAGTCATGCGTCTCGCCAACATTGTAGCCCATTGTCTCATTAAGAGATGGGACTGTTAGTCAAGGCCTTGCACTAGGACAATGCTGGTTGATATGATGTTATACAGATGCGATTACCAATCCGATTTTTCTTATGAGATTCTTCAGTTTGAAAGTGACCATGTACCTGTATGAATACCTCCCTAGTTAGGGAGTGTTGAAAATGTAACTAGGTCGGTCTTCATGTTGACTATGTAATTATATAATTATGAAAAAGAAGAAGTCAAATTAATATATATTATTTTTGTATTTGCTTCATGGGTTTCATGAGCATAATTTATTAAGTAGATGGACTTCTTCTTGATGTCCAATAGGTTTGAGTTAAGTCTTGCTATATGCTCCAGGACCTTGTGGAATAAGCTCACTACATCCCTCAATGCAACGTTGAAGACAACCCCAAATACAGTTGTCACCTTGCTGGAACACTGATTGGAGAAGTCGGCCTCTTAAACAATTGGACAAGTCGGCTTAAGAACAGTCACACCTATTCATGCACTAGTCAGCTTAAATTACAGATTGTGACAACTATAAATACCCCATTGGGTTACGTAGAACAAAAAATAGATAAGCTCTAATAACTCTGAGGTTTACGGATAAAATCTCAGGAAAAAGAATTGCGGATCTACTACAGCAGGAATTGCGGATCTACCACAACAATTGTTGCGGACAAGACTACAAGAAGAATTGCGGATATACTGAGATTACAGTTTAAGGAAAGTTTAAGAATCTACCACAGTGCGGATAAACCTCATTTCAGTGCGAATAAACCTTAGGAAGTTTTGCGGACCTACCACAATCTATAAGTGCGGATATATATATGAACATTCAGTGGACATTTACCTAGAGATAGTGCAGACTTATATCAGAGTACAGTGCGAACATTTAGGAAGCATAAGTGCGGTTAAGGAACAATGAAAGGTGCTCGTCAATTTCATGACGATTTGTGGATCAAATCTCAGTAATAACTGAAAATATAAAGGGAGTCAAGAAGTGCGGACAAAACAGTGAACTAGGGCAACATTTAAGTGCGGACAAGTGCAGGAAGGAATATTGTGGATAGGCAAGGATAGTCCGTAGATAATCAAGGACAGTTTGCAAGGGTTGTGATAACAAGGTGAAGATCAAGGTCTTGGAAGCACATCTAGGTTAAGGGTCTAAGTCTGGGTCATGGTATTTGTCATTTGAAGATCTATAAGAAGAATTCTTTGCGGGTTTTCCTCTCCAAGAGGGAGAGGTTTTGCCCTGGCTCTAGGAGCCTAACTTTTGTGTCTTGTGCATTTCGATAATTGAATTGATGAAAGATTAACTAAGAGAAGACATAACTAACACAAGTAAGTTCACAAGTAATTATCAAGAGAATTTGTATTAATCTCCAGCCCTCCAAATTCTCAACAAGATGGACACATTGATGCAGATAAAGTTATGAAGTTTATTCATAAAACCCACTTGGTGCATCAACCAGTACAAGAACAGATGGAGAAGAGCCAAGCCAGGTACAAGGCGAGGCATGATAAGCATCAGGTGGATCATCAATTTCAACTTGGTGACCAAGTTGGTTACATACCAACAAAGAAAGATTACAAGGTGAAGGTAAAAAACTTAAACCAATCAAGTATAGTCCATTTACAATTTTGGAGAAGATTGGTACTAATGCTTTCCGCTTAGATTTACCACTGTATATGCAAATTTATTTTGTTGTAAATGTTTAGAACTTGAAGTTGTATGAACCTCCTATGATCGTGGATCAAGATGAGAGTGGTCAAGTTCCTTCTGTTGATGACTTTGCTCCTGAATACTTATATGAATTGTAGAAAGTGTTGAAAAATGTAACTAGGTTCGATCTTCGTAATGACATTTGTAAATGTGATTTTATGTAATTGATGTAAAGAAAAATAAAACTATTTTTATAATGCTTGTCTCATGGGTTTCATGAGCAGGGAATTTTGTTTTTATTTATCGCTCCCATTGTGAGTCTTTAGGATTGGCCATAAAGTCAAAGGGAGTCAATGTCATGTATGAAGGGCCCTTCTTGGGCATGTTACATATGTATAGGAGTCATTGTAAGTGTCAAATAGCCCTCCAAGACAAGCACATACATCTCCTTCAAGTTGACTTCAAAAAGGAATAATGTAAACTCTCCAAAGGACATGTCAGCTCACATATACTCATGTCGGCTCATTATGATGGGAAACTACTATTTATAGGCAGCTCAGATTTCATTCTAGACACAAATTTTCGGTCTTGGATCTGAAGTACAATAGAAAGTGCGAGAAAGAGAGTTAGTAGCCTCTCATATAGCGTGGGAACAAAGAAGAAAATACGAGCTAGTTTGGCACTATTTTTGGTTACTTTTACTCACACGTGTGACTGATATTAAGGGCTCTGCAGTAGGGTTTCCACAATCAACAACGATGTCAAGGAGGAGGTCTCCATACCAGCATACTGTTGGAAAGTGTAACTAGGTTCGGTCTTCATATTGACTAGTAATTATAATAAAATGTATTTTTGTAAAGCTTGCTTCATGGGTTTCATGAGAAAGGAGTTTTTATTATAGGTCAAAGACTTCTTCTTGATGTCTTTTAGGAATTTATCATCTTGTAATAAATGTATAATTTAGAGTCATGTATTTGAAGGATTATTACAGTTGTAAAGGTCAAAAAGTATGCCTCAAGTCCTTGTCAAAATGCTCTACAAATATGCTGGAAGATATCCCTGAACAAGTCGATTCAATGTGCTAGAAACACTCCTTGTTAAGTCGGCCTAACAGTCATGTCGGCTCACAAAAATAGTCACAACGGTTCACAGGATAGGTCGGCTAATTACAGGGGCAAACCACTATAAATACCCCAGTGGACTGCGCAGAAAACACACAAGTACAGTTTGGATATGTCTAAAATTTCGGAGAGCATATGTGGAAAAACAGTGCGGGTGAAGGACTATAGTGACAGCGAAATAGAAGAGCAAAACAACAAAGGAAGAAGAGGGATAAACTAACTCTGTTTTGGGTCCATTCTACCTCGTCTAGTCCTGCGATTTGGTTCGAGGAAAGGAGACATTCGATCGAAGCAATAAAGGCAGTACAACAAAGAATAGAGGCTCTCTGTTTTGGGTTTAAGTTTGTGATTTAAGTCTGAACTATAGTGCGAGCAAAGGAGGAGATATACTGCAGAAAGAGAGACTACAATGGCATGCTTAGAAAGGGATAAGGCCTATACAACAGTGCGTAAGGAGTCTTGGCAACTAGAAGAAATCTGTAAAGAATATCAAGCAAAGGAAGGATTTCGGACTTGGTAAAGGAATCTCTTAGAGGCTGAAGAGGAACAATAGTAAGGGTTGCTAGATAAGGGATTGAGTTTCCCTAGTGTTGGTGCAGCACAGTACAAGAAGGGAAGATTTGTTGGAAATACTGAGAGGGGGGGTGAATCAGTATTCCTTTCAATTAGAGCATTATTTAATTTTCAATTATTATCAGTGTTTGTACAATGATAGTAGCAAACAAAAGGAACACACATGCACACAATTTTTAAGGTGGAAACCCACTTCGGGACAAAAACCACCTAATGCTTTTCTAATAATTCTTTAATATTAAACTCCAATTGAAAATAAAGCTCCAACTTCCTAGAATCTAGAAAAACATTCTTCTCCACTTCTCTCAATTTAATGGACTCTCCAATGCCCGAGATTCTTCAGTAGTCAACTGAACGGATGCCCTAACACCCAATGAGCTACAACTCACCCTAGCACCACCCTACCACCCTATAGAAGAATAAAAGAAGAATGGACTCCCGTACCAGGGAAAATGGTCCACTTTATAATGATATAGAATGATGTAGAAGAAGAAGACACACTAGACCATAAACCCAACTATGACACAACCACCTAATGATGATCCTAGACCTCCTGACACTGCCTCTTCAACTCTTGGCAGATAGACACTAGAACAATTTTTACAATAATGTTTTTACAATGACTTAGTACAATGATACCTTTAGAGTCACTGTATGCAGTGCTACCCACTTGAAGACTTCATGTGATGAACTTCTTGCTGCTGTTCTGCACCTTGGTTGCTGCTCTTGTCATGCTACCCTCTGCTGCACCTTGCTTTGCTTTGTTGCCTTAGAAAGTCTGGTCCTTTGCAGCCCTTGACAACACATGATCTAGATTTTTCTTGCATTCTAGGAGCTCGATATTGAATCTGGTGTATCTCTGTTATTTCAGATCCCTAATATCTAATTTTCGGTCCTGTAGTAGTCCTCTGAGTCGTCTTTCCAATGCCACAGGTCTGACCCAATTTGGATTCTTCAAGAGAGAGTTATGCCCAATTTCTCACAATGCCCTAATTATGGACTATTTCAGTAGAGCGAACTTGTACGACGTGCCACGTGTCATTGTTTCTTCATTCGGCTCTGAAATTGATAGAGCGAAAACTACAGTTCGTGCACTATCTGCCACTTTTTACAGAATTCCAATCCGATACTCAGAGAGAGAGTTATGACGATTTTCCCAAGGTCACTTCTTTGAGATGAATTTCAAGAGTCTGCAAAAACACTGACTTCCACAGATCATATCTCCAAAAATATTGCGCACCTTGATCTGAAATTTTCATAGGAGCTTCCTCAGGATTTCGGCTTTGCCTCATAAAAATTTCAGCTTCTGAACCTTTGTGGAAAAAAAGTTAGAGCGAAAATGCGACGATGACCTGTTTCAGATGGCGAAATCCCTTGCATAAGGAGGATATGAGGATCAAAATTTATATAAATGCTTAGGTTGAGAGGGGCTTCAACAAGTGAACGTGGGAGGGATTTTAGAAGCTTAAAAAATATTAATTATGACTTTTCAATGACCCATGTCACAACCCCATGGGGTTTTAGCCCACTAACTGGGGTTACAAACTTCAAGCATGAATATCTCTCAAACTGTGAAGAATTACGTGGCGTGCCATATATCAACGGAAACATCTCGACAAGTAGAAACCATCAAAAGCATTCTTGACCCAGAATATATTAATTAGGTAGGTCAAAATTCCTATGCAATATTGGGGTAGCACCTGGTGCTGCTTGGGTTGACATCAATGACAACCGCTGATCAACAAGATCAACATAAGGAGTCAAGAAAGAGTCGTGACAAGGTCTTGAAGGGGTGCCTCCGGTGCCTTTCTCTTCCCATTGCTTTCAACAGTAAGCTCCTCATCATAAAATTTGGGGTTCAAGGCATGTGCTAAAGTGTGCAATGCAGTGTTGAAATTGTTCCACCTATCAACAATGATTTTCTTGACTAAATCAACAAAAAGATCATCTACAAACAAAAGTTGTGGAGACTCTTGTGAAATGTTTTCCATAGTTTTCTCAACCATGGAATCCATGCCATCATTTACCTCTCCTAAGAAAGGTTGGTCAGTGTCAACATTTCGAAGAAGCTCAAATGCAGGGGTTGTGAACTTTAGCAAGAAATCTATCTTGCTCCACCAATCCTCATCAAGGCACAATCTACGCACTGTATATCCCTGCTCTGAATCTGCCTATCTCCACTCAGCCCAAACTTGACTCACCACCATAGAAACTAATGCTTGCTTAACCTCAACAAGGTGGCGCAACATTATGAAGTTTGAGGCATATCTTGTCTCAACAACTTTTAACGACTCCAATTTGGAGTACTCTCGAAATATTGCTTGAGATTGGTGGTGGTTGGTGATGAATTTAACAATCTCCCGTGCTTCCCCTGTGATTTCCTTTATCCATGGAACTTTATTGTCGATCTCCTCTAAGATCAGATTTAGATTATGGACAATGTAGGGTGTCCAAAAGATGTGGTCATACCTCCCCTCAATAATTAAACTTGCAACTTTGCAAATTGGTGCATTATCCGTGATAACTTGCACCACCCTGTCAGGACCTATTTGTTCAATAGATTTTATAATAACATCAACAATGAATTGTTCATCTTTTACCTCTCCTAAGCAGTCTTCCGCTTTTAAAAACATTGCTCCTTTTGGTGAAGTGGCAATGATATTTATCAATGGTCTGCACCTTGTATCTGTCCATCCATCTGAGACTATGGTAACCTCAGAGCTACTCCAGGAAGAACGAATTAGTGATAAGATATCCTCCATAAGATCCTTCTCATTTGTGAGAAGTTGTGTTCTAACTTTCTCATAGTTGGGCCCCTTGTACCCTTGAGGAGCTTTGTTAACTGCCCTTATCATATCTTGCCAGTAAGGAGAGAGAAAAACATTGAATGGGATACCATATGCATAGATGCACCTAGCCACTCTGGAATCAACTTCTTCTTTTGCTTGAACATTCACCAATTTAGCAATTATGCTATCTTGAACTATAGCGGATGCCCCTTTGGATGGTGGTTGTTTTGGTTGTTGAGTGGCTCTCCTCTTCCTTGCTTCAGCTACAATCCTTGGCTCAATGTTTGTTGGAGCTTTAGGAGTAGCTTGACTAAGCTCATCAGGCCTTTTTTTAATTCCATTCGCCTGATCTTGCTCTCTTTGATATGCCCTCCTCACCAATGGGTCTGTGCAACCTGCAATCCCCTGTCCTCCTCCATGCAAAAGATGTGCCTTCACTCTTGGGTAGGAGCCCTTGTACGAATTACTGCAAAGATTACATCGCCATTCCCATGAGCCACCACCTCCACATTTTTGAAGCTTTTGAAAATGCTTCCAAAGAGGATAATATTCAACCCTTGTGTTTGACTTAGGGCTTGAACTTTAACCTTGGATTGAAGCCATTGCTGCAAAAAAAATTTAACAAAACAAATCTGTAAAGAAAAAACGTTTTTCATAATTTTGGTAGCATAAACCCTCGAAAAATAAAAGAAACAATGGGAGAAAACCAATAAAATGAATGCTTCTTACCCAAAGTAATTTTGTGTAGTTGAAGCTACCCCAAAATGCCACAAAAGACGAGAAATATGGCTGTAGCTGAGCCAAAAACCAAGAACGTCGTAGCTGGAAACTTCGCACTCCAAATTTTCTTTTGAAATCTCTTTCTCTTGCTATTGAAATCTCCTTTGCTCACTTGGTGAAAACGCCCTAGCTGAAGCACTACTCTCTTCCTCTTTTCTCCTTTGCTAAAATCACCCTTCTCCAAGTGAAGCGACTTGCTCAATTCGTGTGATGAGGGAATGAGGCGAGAGTCTTTTTATAAGTTGAGAGAGCCATCTAGAAGCATCCAAAAGATACTTCACATGCCTAATAAAATAATAAAAAAGACAAAACGAAAAAAAACGCAATTACTTAATATTAAACGCTGGAAATGCGCCCGTACGGCCTAGAAAGGCATTTCCGTCCGTACTGGGCATGTTTCCTCAATGCGAAACGACCCAGTACGGATGGAAACCCATTTCCATGCCGTAATGTACGGGTTTCCACGTTTCCGTTTTACCCTCTGCCCAACGTTTCCTGCAAATTAGGGGAAAACCCTTTCAAAATTCTTCTTCTATTAGATTGTCATCAAATGGTCAACAAAGAGATACAATGTTCGAATTCATCAACAATGAGTCAAAGTCAAACCTTTGACTATCCAAAATCAACTAACCAATATCCAATCCAATGATGAGCTCAAAAGTCGAATTTCGTCAACAAGTCAATTTTGCTATTCTGGTCAAAGTCAACAACAATAGTAGCAACCCTAACCAGTCAACAGTCAAAAATCCTCCAAACAATCCGGTCAAAGCAGCATCAAATTCAACCTTCCAAAATCGGTCAAACCAAGTCAAAACAATCCACAAAATCTCAATCAAATGAGAGAGAAGATTTGTAGTCAAACTTCAGGAATTTTGCGGTCAAGGTTTGTGGTCAACCTTGGTCAAACTGTCCAGAAAACTTTGGCCTCTTAACCAATCAATTTAGCCTTCCAAAACAGAGATATTCCCAAGTCAAATCGAGCTCCAAGATCAAGAAGTCAATGCCGTTCAAAGTCCCAAAATAGAAGATGATTTTGGCCAATAGAAAACCCTCTCTCTCCTTCGCACATGTGAAGATAGACTTGCAATTTCAAAGTTGTACGAACCAATCCAAGAGAAGAAAGATGTGTGTGATGATCCTCCAAAGTGATGTGTCTTGTGGTCTATTTATATGTGTCTCAAGGGGTCGAGTTAGCTTGCCCAGGCTGACTTGTAGTTTTGTGCACATATGGGTTTCACCTTAAACATAATATTTTTCCTCGACCAAATTAAATTCTTCCAAGGGCTAGGAGGGGCTTCTCTGGATGAGGAAGGCTCTCCAATGGAGGGAATTTATCCCTGAGCTACCAAATTAACACTCCCTCTTAGCTAAGGAGAAATTTTTGACTGCATCATAAGTCCCATCTCAAATGCCCTATCATCATCATCGCTGTATCATATCATGTCTCGTTTCTGCTCATCTGCTGAACTTTATCGAATCTAAAGAAGAAGAATCATCATAGGGGAGCTCCAACTTCCACCCTATATCTAAGAACAATAGGAGAGATACGATTTACCATTAGAGGTATGGATCACGCACACCTATTGCCTAACAATAGGAGAGATACAACTTACCACAAAGGGTAGGATCACACACCTATTGTCCGTTGATCTTCCCACCTTGACCCTCAAGAATCAAGTGGTAGAACACCTGCATCTCATTACTTGAGAGAGATACCACTTACCATAAAAGGTAAGGATCACATACACTCAAGTCTCCTCACCCATTGTCTAGATGGGTGGCAATCCCTACAAGCCCAACTTGAGGGTAGGATGCATGCTAGGGTATACTCTGTGAGTTTGTCATGTCCAAGAACTAATAGGGAGAGATACAATTTGTCGTAAATGACAAGGATCACACACTCTATAGTGAAAACCGTAGAGGGTAAGGATCACACACACCCATTGTCGAGAGGTCCCTCCACCCAGAAGCTCTCTGGTTCAAATCCTCTTCCTATGAGCTCAAACAGGGGGGGAGAGCATAGCTCAGTGTCCTCGATCAACCGTGATCCTTACCCGAGAGGGTCACATCCATCAGTCCAAGCTACTCTTTGAAGACCAAGAACTTCCCTTTCGGCAAAGCCTTGGTAAGAATATCTGCTATCTGCTCTTCTGTCAAAATGTGATGGAGTCTTACTGCTTCTCTTTGCACCATATCTCGAATGTAGTGATACCCGATCTCAAGATGCTTGGACTTGTCGTGGAACATGGATTCTCTGCTAGTCGGATCCCACTCTTATTGTTGCAATTTATAACTGCCGTATCCAGAACCTACTCAAATAGCTCTCCAAAGAGCTTCCTCAAGCATACTGCTTCACAGCTAGCCATGCTAGCAACAATGTATTTTGCCGCAATAGTGCTTAAAGCAACGAACTTCTGCTTCCTGCTCATCCAAGATATCATGGCAGAACCCAAACTAAAGCAACACCTTGATGTTCTATTCCCGTCAATAGCAATTTCAGCCTAGTCATCATCGGTGTAATTGTGAAGTCACACATCTCCAGCAGTATATCTCAGACCAAGATTAAACTTCCCATGTAAATATCTCAACACATGCTTAGCAACGACCCAATGTGCATATAGAGGCTCGGTCATGAATTGACTCTGGAGTCAAAGTGTTAACTGCAAAACATATGTCCGGACAGGTGTCCACAAGTAACGTTAGTGCCCCAACCGTCAATACTCAGAGGGATTCACCAAGTAAGGCCCAACAACTTCTCCACATAGTTTCTTGAAGTTCATATCCATCGATGTGGCCATGGACTTGCATTCTACCATTCCAAATCTTTCCTTAGTTTCACCACATATTTCCCTTGTGAAAGGAAAATCTCACCAGGTCTCTGCCACACCTCTAATCCTAGGAAATAGTGCATCAATTCGAGGTCTTTCATCTCGAATTCAGAGGCCAACTCCCTCTTGCACTCAAGCATCACAGTCTCACTATCTGTCAAGAACAAGTTATCAACGTATAAAACCAAAATCAGGGGCATACCTTGTACAACTTTGAAGTAGAGATTTAGATCGACATTGCTTCTTATGAATTCAAGCTTCATCAGGTAGCTATCAATGTGGGCATACCAAGCCCTAGGGGCCTGCTTCAATCCATAGAGTGCCTTCTTCAGCTTGTACACATGAGTCTTCCTATCATGTACTTTAAATCCTTGTGGTTGCTCAACATATACTTCTTCTTGGAGTATGCCATGTAAAAATGCGGTCTTCGCATCCATCTGGTGAAGAGTCCATCCCCGACTAGCAGCGAGGGAAACAATAGATCGAATAGTAGTGTAGTTGGCAACCGGTGCAAAGATGTCATCATAATATTCTCCTTCTTTTTGGGAGAAACCTCTAGCCACGAATCTCACCTTATATTTCTTAATGCTCCCATCTGCTCCATGCTTGATCTTGTATAACTATTTGGAAGTCACAACAGACTTCCCTTTATGTCTTGGAACTACTTCTCATATATCATTCTTCATTATAGATTCATATTCTTCGACCATAGCATTTTTCCATACCTGCTCTTTCACTGCTTCTTCAAAGGTGGGAGGCTCAGCTTGTATGATGGTGCTCATAGCCACAACATAATCCTGATATCGACATGGCTTCTTACGTTCTCTAAAGGTTCCTCTGGCAGCGACATGTCTTTCAACATTCTGTATTGTATCATGAAGCCAAAGTGGTCTCTTGCTGGCAGGGGGATCACATGGAGGAGGATCCAAGGGATCCATGGGCTCCATGGGATCATCAACAACATCTGTCTTTGGTTTAGGAACAAAAGGACCTTCTAGTAGTCCATGTCATCATCCTTTTCTCAACAGAAGGAGAAGGAGGAATGTCCCTTGCTTTTCCAAGGGCAACATCTTCATCGAAAGTCACATCTTTGCTAAACTCGATATTCCTTTGACCTGACACATTTATTCTAAAAGCTTTAGAATTTTCACAATATCCAACAAATGTACCTCTCTTTCCAGTGGCTTCCAGCTTGTTTCTTTTGTCCTTCGGCACATGAAAGTACACGTGGCAACCAAAGATCCTCATATGTCGAACGTCGGGCTTTACACCTGTGAACACTTCTTTGGGGGTCTTGTCACCCAAGGCTTGATGAGGAGTCTTGCTTTGAACGCAATGTTTGCAGCTTCACCCCACATAAACTTCGACAAATTTTAATCATGCAGCATGGCTCATGCAACTTCTATGATGGTCTTGTTCTTTCTTTCAACCACTCCATTTTGTTGAGGGTTGTAAGGTACGATAGTCTCCTTCTTGATCCCAACTTTCTTGCAAAAGTCAACAAACTCATTTGAAGTGAATTCTCCACCATTATCAAACTTGAAGACCTTGATTCTTTTCCCTGTTTGATTCTCTATTACAATCTTGAAGTCCTGGAACATCTTAAATGCTTTGTCCTCGTGTTTCAAGAAGAATATCCATGTCTTTCGGGAGAAGTCATCTACAAAGGTTATGTAGTACAGACTACAGGTAGTCACTAAGAGATTTTAACGTCACGGGTCCACATAAGTTAGAATGTATGAGTTGTAGAATATCACTAGTCTTGCTCTTGCTAGAAGGAAATGGTCTCTTTGACTTTCCACTTGCACATCTCGGACATACTCCACCATGATTAGCTTGAACCTCAGGCATTCCAAAAACCATCCTCCTTGCTTTAGGCAGGGCTTCATAGTGAAGATGGGTAAACCTTCGGTGCCATAGCTCACTTTGATGATTGCTATCATGTACCAATGCTTGCATCGATCTTCCATTAACTCTATAGAGTCCTTCAATTCTTGATCCCAAGGTGAATGCATCCCTCATGCGAGATTCCATAGGGCAAGTGAGGACCTTTCCTATTATGAAGGCAGCTCTCATCTCGTTGTCTTCCAAGGCAAATATAGATACAAGATTCTTCTTCAATACCGGTACATACATAACATCATGAAGATGTACGGTTTCCCTATAATCCAAATGAAATGTAGCATAACCAAATCCCTTCATCGGATAAGTAGAGTTGTCCCCAAGAATGATTTTCAAATTAGTCTCCCTCTCAACCAGGTTTGAGAGGACTTCACGATATCCAATGAAGTGTCTAGAGGCCCCACTATCTACCAACCATCAAACGAATCCGAAAGAGAGGAACTAGAAAGTATAGAAATAAGAAAATATTCAGATTGAGTAGCAGCGACATTATTTCCATACCTTGAGTTTCTTGATCTCTTTTGAGGGCGGTGGCCATCTTCACGATCATCAGGATCATCTCTTCTTCTTCTATCATTTGACCTGTAGTTGTAGCCACGATTGTTGTTGTAGTTGGACCTTGGAGCTCTTCTCTTCTCAAGGCAATCTCAAGCAAGGTGACCAAGCTTGTGGCAATTGTAGCATTCCACTTGTGACACATCCCTTCTAATCCTTCTATTAGAGTCTCTGGATGGTGGAGCGAGCTTCCTTGAATTAGATGGTCTTCCTCTTCCTTTCCTCTTCTTGTCCTGAGCAACAAATGCAGAGGGCTCTCCTTCTTCATGCTTTTGAATTCTCCCTCTAGAAATCATCATAGTTTCTTCTTGAGTACACTTGCCAACCAACTCATCAAATGTCGGGAACTTGTCATTGTTGCTTATAGTAGTGCTAAATGTCTCCCAAATTGGAGGAAGACCTTGAAGTGCAACAACTAACAACTCTCTATCGGACATGGATTCTCCAGTAGTCAGCAATTGATCCTTGAGTTGGGATATCCTCATGAAGTATGACTACATAGTCTCTCTCTCGTTCATTTTGATGTCCTTGAGTTGATTTTTCAAGGAGAGAATATGATTCAAATTGTTGACCTCATACATCCCAACCAATTTATCATAGATATCCTTGGACTTCTTCAACTTTGAAATGTAAGTAAGGAAATGATCTCTCAAAGAGTCAATAATTATTTTCTTGGCTTTGATCTCACCTTTCTTGTACTTGGCCTTGGCAGCAACAAGAGCATCTTTCAGAGGCTCAGGTACCTTTCCTTCCACATATTCCAAGACATCATTCTCATCCAAGGTCACTTCCAACCTGATTTTCCAAGCAACAAAATTTGATGAGTCATTCAACTTTTCTCCCTGCTTGAACTATGAGCTAGACATCTTAACCAAGAGCTTCTTCTAATAAGATTCCTTCAAAGGTGATTGCTTTTGTCTCTTGTCTCCTTGGCCTTGTCTTCACCTCAACTCTGATCCCATGTTATTTTTCCAGTGTTCTATGCTTAGCACAATCACTTACAACAATTCTTGTTCAATTAGCAATCACTTTATCCAATAAATTTAACTTCCAATGACAATAAGCAATTGTAGATAGAACAGTCATCCAAATGCAATAGAAGACAACCAAGAACAAGAACAAGAACAAGAGAGACACAAGATTTGGTCAAAGACCAGGGAAAAACCCCACAAGGGGGAAAACCCTTTCAAAATTCTTCTTTTATTAGATTGTCATCAAATGTTCAACAAAGAGATACAATGTTCCAATTCATCAACAATGAGTCAAAGTCAAACCTTTGACTATCCAAAGTTAACTAACCAATATCCAATCCAATGATGAGCTCAAAAGTCAAAATTGGTCAACAAGTCAAATCTACAATTCTGGTCAAAGTCAACATTAGTAGTAGGAACCCTAACTAGTCAACAATCAACAATCCTCCAAACAATTTGATCAAAGCAACATCAAATTCTGCCTTCCAAAATCGGTCAACCCAAGTCAAAACAATCAACAAAATCTCGGTCAAATGAAAGAGAAGATCTATGGTCAAAATTCATAAATTTTGTGGTCAACCTTGGTCAAATTGCCGAAAATTTTTTGACCTCTTGACCAATCAATTCGGCCTTCCAAAACAGAGATATTCCCAAGTCAAACGAAGTCAAACCAAGCACCAAGATCAATAAGGCAACACTGGTCAAAGTCCCAAAGCAGAAGATGATTTACTTAATTGCAAGCCGATTGTATGCATTTTAAAATCCCATATTGAAGGGTGGTGGAAGTCACTAGTTCAAGGGGCTTTCCCACAAACCCTATCTTTTCACTGTCTAGGGCTCTTTTTTAGTGGGTGATTTTGGTTGGGAGAATGAGGGTTTCTAGGTTTTTACAAGGATAGGGAAGCCAATATCACCGCACAACGTATTTGATCCCTCCATACAACATCATGGGGATGTGTATACTTTCTTTTTTCATTACATAGGGAGAGGATTATGATTAACTTGATTTTATTGAGCTTGACCAACCAATTAGGTCTCATGTTTGGAAAGATAACTCTCAACGCTCAAATGAAAAAAATCTCTTTGTTGTTATGTTTGACCTTAATCTTAATGTATGAAAAAACATAATAAAATAATAGAGTACAAGGAAGAAAGGACTCATTTCTACCTAAAAGACAGTAAGAATGGCCCTCGGTCAAATTGACCTCTGAGATCACAATCTCTTGCATCTATCCTATTGAAAGTGCCTTTGAGCCTGAATGATAAAAAACAAGAATGGTTCATTTGGTAGATCACTTGCTTAAAGATTACTACAAGACAAGTTAGATAGCTAGATATTTTTGCTTAAAATATCCATAAGATCAAAGATTTAACTGTCGAAGTGTTATAACATGAATTGGCTTGCTTTTTTAGGTCCACAAATAGACATTCCTATACACAAACTCCTTCCTCAGTGAATGCATGAGCATATAGTAGATTGAAGAGATGGGTAAATGTAGAATGACATTGTTAGACAACTAATCCATTAGGGTTATGATAAGGAATATGAACCATCATTGGGAGTCCAAGAGACCTTGGAAGATGAACCCAACGGTCATAAACATTGTATTAATATGTGTATCATATTTATGAAAAACACATTCATGCTTATCTTTCACTTGGTGTTTAGTCAAACAACGATATTAGAGCACATGTTATCCTTGCTCAAAAATGTCTCTGCCATTATGAGCCAATTAGATCTACCATCTTGCACCCATCTGACCTTTCGTCTACCAAATCCACATATGTTTTCTTGCTCCCCTACCCTCTGTGTAGAATAATTTCTATGTATGTGCATCAAGCATCTCCTTGGGTAATTACATCCTTGCTTCTCTATGATAGACTTGGAGATTCATTTACTCGCCATGGTTTGCTAGTATTCTTATGCCTCTTTCCATGACTTCTCAAACCTCATGTGCGACTTCTCAATGTTTGTTGGGGGTTCGATTTGCTCCACTCTCTCCTCATGTAGGATTATGGTAAATTGGGGTCCAGTATGGTAAATCACTGGAATGTATTTCTATTCATGTGGCATCTTTAGCTCACAACCCTAGTGAATTCTCACTCTCTCTCCCATTTGAATTATAACTTGCACCCTTTTACTCCACTTGTCGCAATCTGCTGCTTGTTTGGAGTTTGATTACAAGGTGAGGCACATGCAAGTTTATGGTAAATTGGGGTCCAAAATTGTAAATTACTGTACTATATCTCTATTCATGCGACAGATTTGGTGCGCAACCCTAGTGAATACTCTCTCTCCCCCTTTTGAATTGTAACTTGCACCCTTTTACTCTACTTGTCGCGATTTGTTGCTTGTTTCGAGGAGTTCGAATTACAAGTTAAGGCACATCAGATGTTATATAAGCACATGAGCCATTCTGATTGCATTCAACCATGGTTGAAGCTACATAGCTTGTGCCTTGTGTGCCACTTCCAGATGCCCGTTGATGTTAGATGATAAGGATGATGACATGTAGAAACGTCAAGTATATTCCATCTCATGGAGGATTTAATTATTTTTTTGTGAAAGCTTGGGAGAGGAATAACGATGGACAAGATGACACCATGGTTGAGTTTCACAACACTCTTGAAGGAAGTTGGATGAGAAATGTAAGGCCGACTTCAAGAATTGCAAACAAGACTTACAAAAATACAACAATTTTTGAGTAGGAACAATTTGTAAGAGATGAAACTCCATCACATTTTCAACGAAATTCATGTGGCAATGGTCCAAAGTACCTTCACAAAATCCCTTATACTTCATGTTCATGAATTGAAAATATGCCTTTGGGTTTGCATATGATCATGTTATAAAAAAATGGTACAAATTCCAGCTTCTTTGCATAGATACATCAAATTGGTTTGTTTCTTCATTTGGGTAGGTTTCTTTTGTGGATGATATCAATAGGAACTAACTCTATGTCTGTAACTTTATCCCAAAGGACTACAAAGGGCTTCCCGACCCTCTACAACTAAAAATTTCGGACTATAGTGCCTTGGCCATGATTATAAAACAACAAACCAATACATTCATTTTTGTTGTTGCAATGTCCAAGCAAGTCCTTGATGATTATTTGCAATGAGCTTTATGACTGATCCATAAGTTGCCTTGGATATTCCACTTCACAGTTCGTCACAACAGATCTACTAAAATATACTAGAAAAATCAGAAATATACACTATGAGGGTTTATTTCTCCTTAGATTTATGGATCTGTTAATTACTATTTATTGTGTATGCATGCAAATTATAATTATGCAGAAAGTTGAGAACAGCGAAACAAAAACTCACAAACCACAATTGACACAAGATATATCTTGGGAAACCCTTTCGGGAGAAAACCTAGCTGGAAGGTGAGGCCACTCTGCTCTCTTTCTTTGAATAGAAAATGGTTGCAAGTACAAAGAAGTAAGGCCTATGGCCCGTGGGCGACTACAATGCACAAATCCTCTCTGTGTGCTCTCTCCTTATCCCTCCTGGCTACTCTGCTCGTCTATGGAACAAAATGCACTCGAAAAGAATGGAACCCCTTTTCCTCCTAGTGGGCTGGTTAAATTACAACTCAATAGCCTACTAGTGGTTAGGTTTGACTCCTTAAACTCTTAACTAGAGTTACAACATTGACTCTTCTAGAGTCTTGTTCATCATGATCCCGTTGCTAGCCCCTTTTTCCATGAGTAATGGTGGCTAACGTGGCATCCTCTCGAACTATGGTGGTCAAAACAAGAAGGTCAACTTTCGAGTGGTAGAACTTTTGCATACGGACTCCAATTAAAGCATTTCTTGCGTCGTTGGAAAGGTCTTTGTGTGTAGAATAGGAAAAAAAGTGCTATACTAAATCGGGAACGTTTTACCCTCAAAAAATGTCATTTAATGCCTCAAATTGCTCCTAGAACTTTTCAGACCCTAATTTTCCAAACTTGGGTCCCATTGGTAAAAATGGTCTCGTGAGCTGATTCCTCCACTTTTTCCACTCTGAAAACATCGAGATGGGTGACAAACAATATAATGATCCAATCTGGATGAATGTGTTAGTTCTCTAGAAATGGATAAGTTCAGTGAGTGAGGGTGTGTTTTGCAATAGAGTTTTGTATTGTTTGATTTATTTCATTGCAATAGAGCAATATGTGACCATGAATTGGAAGGACAAAAGAAGCTGCCTTGATTAATCAAGGGTGCACCACTAATATTGTAACAATCCAAATCTCAACTCAGTTCAATTCGTTTCTAGAATCAAGAGTAATGGTAACTTGCAAATATTTTTTTTTTTAAAGTCTTTTATTTAAATTGTATCATAAATGGGTGCATTTTCAATAGATGCCGACACCCTTATCAAATTGGCCACATGGAGGATCAAAGTTTTTGATCTTCATCCTTTTGAGCATTGTGGAAATATTTTCGTCTTTTCATCTTTTATCTTACAAAAAGGGAAATAATATTAGTGATTGTCAGTCAGACTTCAAGTTTCAAAGTCTTATCAATCAAGCATAAACAAGTGAGCCCTAACCATAGCTGGAACCAGAGCCAATAGCCAAAGCCTAGAGCTAGAGTGAGCCAGAGCTATAGTCAGAGTCATGAGTGTGATTTCGTTTATGGTCTTCCTTAAATCACCAATCAATAGAAGACTTATAACTTCTGCTAGACATAAGTTTATGGTCATCTTCAAATCGCTATTTGTGAGCACTTCCAATTAGTAGAAGACATCAAATTCTAGCCACACTAGGAATTGTATCGGGAATGGCTAAGCCTTATAATCAAGCTCCTTAGTTTGTGGTCATCTTCAAACCACCAACAATTTGTGGTCATTTTCAAATTGCCATTTGCGAGCACCTCCAATCAATAGAAGACATCAACTTCTAGCCAAATTTAGAAATATTCCGGGAACAACTAAGCCTTAGAGCCAAGTTCCAGAGTTGCTGGCCAACCCTAAACCACCATTTAGTAGAAGACTTTAGCTTCTACTAGCCATTTGGTTTGTGGGATTCCTTAAACCACTAGATTCAGAGAGAATTTTCAGCTATTAGCAGTTGCTCTCATCTCTCTGCATGGACTCACACAAACCCCTTTGGATTAAGTTGGGGGGGATGTTAAACACCTAATCCACTAGGTTTATGGTAAGGAATATGAACCATCATCAGGAGTCCAAGAGACCTTGGAAGATGAATCCCATGGTCATAGACAATGTATTTATATGTGTATCATCTTCATGAAAAACACAATCATGCTTGTCTTTCACATGGTGTTCAGTCCAACAGACAGTGAGCCCTTGAACCTAAAGCTATATTACTATAGTAACATACCCCTATCATGGGATGTCAGTGTACTTGTCTACTTATTTTTGTGATTTTTTGACTTCTAAGAGTTTTCTCTTGTCTAAGTACTAGGGATAGAAATACATTTTTGTTTTTTCTCTGTTTATAATTGGATAGATGTATTAGGAGGGGGTTCAACAAAACGATTTTGGGAAGTATTTTTCAATATCTAGTGAAATTAGGGGTATTCTTTAATATGTCACTAATGAACGTGTTGTTTCATAGGTTCATTGAGTGAAGCCGTCGTGAGCCTAGCTAGGGAAAGTTATTTTGAAGGGTTTCCCAAAACCCTAACAGTTAAGAACAATATCATCATTGGAAACCTTGTAGGGGTTTTGTTATGCTCCAAGGACTCCCTTTTAAAGACCTCTATTTCCCTTGTTAAATCTCTAAGGCTTTTTATTGGACATGATGAAGGGATGGTGTTTTCCTCATATTGTTATGGATAGATTCCTTAATACGATCACACCCTAGGCCCCCTTCAACATTGTTCTCACACTTCTCTCTATTATTCTTTATAGACCTAAGTGAATACCTTGGGTTTGATTGCATGCCTTGGGGTTCTTCCTAGCCATAACTTTGCAATCAAGATCCACTATCAATACTATCCCAAGTCCTTTTTAAAATCATTTTTTTTCCTAGGAGGCTATCTTTTTTTTTCTTTTTCTTCCGTTTTCTTTTCCTCTGACCTTATTTTATTTTACCCTCATGTTTTTACCCTTAATCCTGATGCCAACATTCCCCCCTAGAGAAGACCTACCCACTTTAGAGGGAGAGGGCCAATATTCCTTATCCGTAAAATGAAAACCCTCTTCCTTGGATTGAAAAGCATAGTTTGAATTGTTATCAATTGACTTACCTGGCTAATCTTCTTGATGATTTGTAGCTTTGTTGCCCTTCGACTCCATTAACTGTCCTTGCTAAACTACTGTCGAAGTATTATTGATATCATTTAGCTTCTTCCCTTTTGATAACACCAACCTAGATCCATCTTACATCTACTTCTACCAAGCGCCGAGAGGGATCAAGTCTAGAGTTAAGATGGATCTAAGCTGGTACTCTTGCATTCCATAATGGATTTCCTCAAGCCTTTAAATAGGCTTCATCATAACAAATACCATGGGATTGTATACTACCATCAGTAAACCCATCAAATGAGTAACTCAAAATTATCTTAATAATTATTATTTTTAAATTTAAATTTTATTTTAAATATTTGACCAAGTCAACATAACATAACATTAAATTATATTACATTACATTACACTTAACGTTTCACAATATTGCTGCCATATTGGGCTGTAGAGTGCCTCTCGGCACAACTAGATTTTCTGCTACAACTTCATTTTTCGAATGCTCTTCCTCTTCCTTAGATCTCAACCCTACCTTCTCCTCTTTGCTTGAACCTAGAGGCACATTTAACTCCTCTTTCTAAATATGAGACTCCTCTTTTGAGGCCTTCTTAGAGAAAATGAAGCTACATCCATTTGTAGCTTGCACATGAGAATCTCATCTCATCCATCTAAAAGGAACCCTGGAGACTTATATAATCAATAAACTATTTGTTAGAATGAACACCCTTAACAATCTTAGTACTCTTAGGGAGACCTTTGATATCCCACTCCACCAAGATCTTCTCCATCTTCCTCAAGGAACTTTACTTGTATGAGGATTCAATGTCTAGAGTCCTACCAAAACTATCCCCAAGGTTCCTAAGGAACTTGTCATTCCAACATTTCAAAATCTCGGTAATGAGTTCTGCCCTAGGGTCAAAAACTGGATGTCACATCTGCAATGCAAGAATTGATGCTCCCCAATACCATTGCTTTCCTAGAATTTTACTCACATCTTGGTTTGTCTTCATTATAAATCCTAGCCAGTATCTTGGCATCATATGGTTGAAGTGTATAACCTACTGGTGGAAACCATTGCACTCACAGCCACAACATTAGAGTATTCTCAACCATTTGATGACCATAAAAATACCACATCAAAGCCAAACCCTAAAACTATGTCGTTTGCTCCAGACACAAGTCTTCTCCGATCCCCATTCTCACCATTTTTTGTTTTACATCTAGACCTCCTTTAATGAGAGCTGTAAACCACTTTCTTTCCCCATAGGCTGTTGCTTCTGACTTCCACTAAAAGCTTCCAGATCCAGCAGTCTCTCTACAAAGCCCTCTCCTTTGCACTCTTTGTCTAATATGAATTCAACCTGACAGATCTTCTCAGTGTGACTAAACTCGAACTGTTTTGGATGTCTCTGCAAATCCCTAGCCACCTTGGCTTCTAGGACTTTAACTTCTTCCACCTTATTTTTTCCCACTTGACACTTGAAGGTAAGGACCTTGTCCAGACTACTAGATTAATCTAGTGTCCAACAATTGTCTGGACCATCCCATTAATTCTACTCTTAGTGCACTTTGAGTTTAGGTTTCTAAAGCCTTTGGGCCCTATTTGGGTGATCCCTTCCTTGCCCAAAATCCTGGACATTTTTGACTTGAGGTGGAGATCAGACGGGACAAAAATGTCCTCTGTGCACACGTCTTGAGATTAATCTCTCCTTGTCAGCTTCCATTGCTCCTCTAATGCTACCCTATTGATCCCTTCCTTGCCCAAAATCCTGGACATTTTTGACTTGAGGTGGACATCAGATGGGACAAAAATGTCCCCTGTGTACACGTCTTGAGAATAGTGATATAATCTCTCCTCATCAGCTTCCATTGCTCCTCTAATGCTACCCTCTTGAAATTACCAATGAACTTTATGTTAAAATTGGCGACTAGGGCCAAATTCCACTTTGGACAACTCCGTTGATGGAGATAATCATTCCATTGAATTCCTCTTTTCGAGAGGACCAAAATCGATATATAGATTGCTTCATTTGGATGAGTGAAAGTGTTATTTTGAATTTCTTGTTTTCTCACAAGCAATTATCAAGGTCGGCCTCTCCTATATGTTGGCTCATCAAGCCCAATAGACACGTCCCTTCAACTCCAACAAATGGTATATATTAGAGTGTCATCTCCCTCATTTGACACACGTCCTAGAGCTCCATTTCATATATGAGGCAGCCCAAGTCTAGACGTAAGATGGAGGGCTATTCTGTTTTGGGTTATTCTTCTCCAACAGGGCCGGGTTTCTTTGACAGGAGGCCGAAGCTTTCAGGAGCAGTCTGGGCTGTAATAAAGTATGTTTTGGGCAGTGTTTTAACCTCCATAGCAGACCGAGATCTAACAGAAGGACTGCCGCAGGTCTGGGGATTAAATGGAAGAAGTTTTAGGCTATTTGATATAGGGGTTTTTTATTGTGCTGATGGGCTGCACTTCAGGTGCTTTTTTCAGCAAGGCTGCAGGCCTCAAGAGGATCGTTTCTAGGTCAATTCTCTGCTCAGATTAAGCTGCAGACACCAGTAACTTTTGTGATGATTTTAAGGACTGAAACCAGCCCAGATTTACACTAAGGACAGCTACATTTTTGCCAGGGTAAGCCGCACTTGAAAGGAGATGATTTGGAGCAGTTGAGCTTGTCAGTCTGCATTCCTTAAGAAGCCCTATTCTGACCATGAGAGTCTTCTGTTGTCAAAGGGCAGAATTTCTTCCTTCTTGTTTGAGGTTGGATTTCCTTATTGGCTAGTCATTATGACTTCAAGATATTGTACTCTCTCTCTGCTGAATTTTCGATATTTATAATAAGAAGATTTGATCAAGGGTTTTCTCCGTTTTGGGGTTTTTCCCTGGATTGAGCCAATTCATGTGTTCTCTTGTCTTGACTTGTCTTCTGCAGCTATGTTGAATGTTCTTTCATCAGTTACTATCATATAATGGAATAAATTATGAGCTAATGAAGTAACTCCCTCAAGCAAAGAACATGTCATTCAAAATTAACATGGTATCAGAACCAAAAGAGGAAAAGCTCAAGCAGATCAAGCAAGAGTAAAAAGCAATCACAAATGATTTGTGGACAATTCTCAGTGATGATCCAAGGTGTGTTCAGTATTCATAAGGTATGTTTGACATCAAAAGATTATTTCGCAGACCTAACCAATCAGGCCTTCAGTTCTATCATCGTCTATTTCTGAGTAGTAACTGAGATTTCACTCGAGAGCAGTATGGAAGGAGTCCTTGTGCTATGTCTGAATCTGATCCTAAACTGCTTCGTGAACTGTTACTAGCATACTTCACTCACAGTTTCAATTGCTCTTGGACTGTCTCTATATTTTTAAGACTATGATGTCTTATGTCTCTATTGATGCCTCTAGAAGAACTTGCAACCATCTTCTGAAGTTGCATCAACTGTGAGTGATGTATTTTTGGCATTCTTCACATATGGAGAAGTCGACTGTTGGTCATTCAAGCACAGCAAGAGGCATGTTCATTTCAAAATTTTCTTCAAGCTACAACAGTGCTTGGACTATCTGACTAATAGCTCGATTGCAGTCATCTGTGGTTTCTGACCCTCACTAGGACATAAATTACAGATCAACAAGTATCGTTAGAATATCTCAGTGGTAATCTTCCTCAACATAAAGATCACTGCGCCTCATCAAGAAATTGTGGAAAAAACTGCTTAACTGTTGCTTTTTGAAAATCATTGAATTCGGCCCCTCAATCATAGGCCAAGCGAAGTCTTGAACAATTGAAGAGTGTAGCCTTTATGGTCCAAAATTTGCTGCAAGGAAAGACATACTTCTGTACGCACAATTTCAAATATATTCTGAGAAGTCAAGATCGATTTAATGCGATAATCTAATGGTTGCTGTTGATAAGGAAATCGGACTTGAGATGACAGTATTCTAGTTACACATTTAGTATGGGCCGGTGTTACTATAATTGACAACTATTGGTCTATGACTTGATGTTGACTTTGCCATAGCAGATCAGTGTCACAGTATACATTGACCTTGTTGCAGTTGCCGTATTCTTGTCAACGTTAATTTTGTCATCTAACAGAGATCCACATTCACTTCTCAGTTTACGTAGTTATATGGAAAAGAACGCAGATTATTCTTATCTAACTCCCTGTCTCGTAGATCTCGCAAAACTAATGAAGTTTCATGGTTTTTCATTTCTTAGCACAATTGGGATATTCATCTTATCCTTGTAATATTCTCATGACATGGATGCAAGAGAATGTCTCTTCATCTCTAGTCAAGACTGCGTTTATCATCTTGCCTTCCCTGTTTTGGGAGAGGTTTGACCACTGGCTTGAAGGCAAGATAGCACAGTCTAACAGAGATCCTCATATCAATGTTGCGAACATCGACATTGGGATAAAATCGGCAAGGGTCCCGAAAACGAAAAATCGTAAAAATCAAGAAAATATCTGTAAAAAATCGGCAAACATTGTGAAAATTAAGATACCATAAAAATATTTTAAAAAATCGGCAAACATCAGCTAGGCCAAAAAATCGTGATTTCGAGATAAAATGGGGATGTTATCGAGATGTTCGCAACACTGCCTCATATGGTCTATCTGATGGTCTATATAAATGGTCTCTATCTCTCGGATGATATAACTCTTCTGACCTTCGCATGGGTCAGTATAATTAACTCCGCATAGCTCAGATGGGACAGTCTGTTGACTTCGGATGGTACAGTCTGTGGACTTCAGAAAGCACAGTTTGATTACGGACTGCACTGAATATTTATCTCGGGAACAGTTCTTTGCACATCACAGTTCCAGCTCCTATGAATTCATCTCTCGCTCTGTTTGGATAGGGACCTCGCTCTCTGATTTTTGGTATATTTATGGACCTCATTCTACGTATGGCCATGGACATTGCTCTTATGATTTGGCATCACTGTGTTATTCCGCTGCGTATGGTATCACTGTGGTTTTAGCATCTCAGTGGCAGCTATATTGGCATCACAGTGGTATACCATCTCAGTGGTATGGTTGATGTTTTCCGTATTCATCTTGGCCTACAATAACATGGTTGACTTCTTGTATATGTTAGATGGCATCACAACTGTGTATATGAAAGCTCTGGTACTTCATTAATACCACAGTAATATGTTTGACATTTCAGTTCAGCGATCTATATTACATCATTACTTTCCATCAGCACATTAAGCATGAAAGGTCATTGATAACATAAGCATTAACAATGGATCTTGTTTACAAACGAAGTTGTGAACATGATGTGTGAGTTCTAAACAGTTTGATGTATTTAAGGACAACACTTCGTCTTTGGCATCTTGCACAAAGGCCTTTTGATGGGATATAGAAGTACCTTTTTTAATAACAAAGAGAAACCTTACCATCTCATAGTGGAATACAACATAAAGGAATATCTTGGTACTAACGACATGGCTTCAACAACTACTGATCTTTCTGATCTATCACCATTATGACAAAGAAACAGGCTCACTCTTGTTCCCGAGCATGTTAGGAAAGGTTATGGTAATTTGTCCATCTCAGCAGATGAAATGTTGCACGAAGCGGGGACGAAGCGGGGACATTTTTTGGAAGCGGGGACGCGGAAGCGTCATTTCCAAAAAATCTAGGAAGCGAAGCGTCTCGGAAGCGTCTACTATATATATATTTTTTTATTTTTATTTTTTTGCATTTATATTAAAAAAAATATCCAAAATACCAAATTAATTTTAGAAGATATGGACGCATGCATATTTGTACATAAATCAAGATAGATATGACATCCATTGTACATTAATGATTAATTATTTGAGCATCAACCATTTAGATGCATCAACCATCTATAATCTAGATTTTTCTCCTCTTGTCTAGCCTTTGCCTCTACCTCGATTATCTAGGGACATTAGTCAAAATTGCCCAATTTTGATCAAACCCTAATGCAAGCCTTAAAATATGGTAGAAAGAAGTTAACATGCTTGATCGATTATTTTGACTTGATTGAAATCTAATTTTTTTGCTAACGACATGACAAAGGAGTTCAACAATTAACACCACCAACACTAGGGTACATATAGGGCTTGGTGCTCTTGATTAAATGCTAATCACATACCCTCATACATGATATAATCTAATGGCATGCCACCATACCATTGATCCTGAATTCCTGAAAACTATTAAGTCTGCTGAATTTTGAATAGGATATGAAATTCTATTTTCTCCATATGAAGTCCGATCAGGCTGGAACCACTCTCAAACATCCCGAGTCATTTCATGGTAATGTTAAAAATTTAAGTAAAAGGATGAAAATGAAAAATAAATGAGAATGTCACTTTTACTTTAAGAATTTAACATTACCATGAGGGAGCATCTAAGAAACATCTAAGGAGGTAAAAGAGAGCTTATATTTTTTTCATCCTATCCCTAACTCAGCACTAACTCACCTACTAACCCTACCAAAGACAAAAATTAAAAAAAAAAAAAATCAAAAAAATCGTTTTTTCTGACCTACATTAGTCGGATCCGTACGGCGCTGTACGGAACCGTTCGCGATCCGTACGGATCCGTCCCGGAATCGCGGCGGTTCCGTACAGCGATCTGCCGTACGATCCGCGGATCCGCTGTACGGAATCGCGGATCCAGGCGTATGGATCCGAAAAACCAGGAATCGCAATTTTTTTTAGGATCCGCGGTTCCGAAAATCGGATCCGCGGTTCCGAGTACGGATCCCGTACGGTTCCGTACGGGACGCGGTTCGGGCCTTGGAGCCGGGGGGGGGGGACGTTTCCTGCAACATTGAGCAGTACTATTTATTCCACGTTCAGTAGTTGATGTTATACTTTCTCTGGCCTGAGAATTTGGAGGAAGATGATGAAATTCAGAAGGAAGAGAAATGTCACTTGTCATGGTCATATGGATACAAATGCCTGGATGAGAAGATCATACACGTGGCAGAAATCATTAAGCAAGCTCATCGTTGAAAGCTAGATGACCATCTGACGTAAGGCTTCAGAGGAAGCTATGATTCAGAGGGAGCATATTTCTTCCTCAGCTTTAAGGTCCGATATAATGGAGAAGTTGTTGATCCCAACATCTTGTAGGTGCTCTGAGGTACACTATTAAGAATTGCTGAAGCACAGTATGGTGAATAACAAGATGCTATAATTCATCTTATTTCATGAAAGACTGAAATTTGGAAGCTTCATTGAGGCTGAATGCATAAAGCTGTAAGTTTGGCTTTCTCTGAAGCCATTTGAGTCAGCTTTTCAGTGAGTCATTTGTGCACACCTTTGTTGTATATTGCAGAAGAAGATTCTGAGAATCTAGTATTTCACATACCTCTTTCTATAATACAACAAAGGACATTCATGTTTTATGACATGTTTGAGTGGATAGATCTCATGATAAGAAGGTTGTCTAAAGGACACTGTGCACCATGGAAAGACAAGTTTAGGCCGTGGTCTCCCTGAGTAAGAGGGACTAAGATCAGTCAAATATTTTTCATCAAGATATGCAAGAAGCAGAGGATTGCTAAGTGCTGCCAAGAATCAATATGTTTCCTGTTGAATGGAGCTATGAGGCTCCCATTGATCTAGACTTGACTTTCAGAAAACAGCTTAGCACTATTCTCTATATGAAGGGATCCTCGGTTAAGATTGAACATTGAGCTCTGAGAGCTCCTGGAGGCTTGGGGTACTTATTGAGCTATGAGAAACCATAGGGTTCACCTTCCCCTAGTGGTACGCTATGTACAAGGTGAGTGGTTCACCTTCCCCTGTGATACCCCATGGTGACTAACGTGTGTAGGGTGAGTGGTTCACCTTCCCCTACGATTACTAACACATGTGTGTATGGTGAGTGGTTCACCTTCCCCTACTGTTGATGTCATATGCATACGATGAGTGGTTCACCTTCTCCTATGGCATATGAGCAGGATGAGTGGTTCACCTTCTCTTGCGGATACCCCAGTAAGAGATGCATTCTGGCATCTGCTTGTGGACATGTCAGTGGGACGCGGTTCATCCTTTCCCCACCTGTAGGATGCTTATTCCCTACGATCTGTGGTTGACATGTCAGTGGGATGTGGTTCATCCTTTACCCACGTGTAAGATCCTTCTTAGTATTCTTGGTTTGCATGCGTGTAGGACGTGGTTCATCCTTTCCCTACTCAATGTTTTTGCATGCCTGTAGGAGGTGGTCCATCCTTTCCATACATATGGTTGTGTTATATGTCTGTAGGATGTGGTTCATCCTTCCCCTACATATGGTTGTGCTATATGTTTGTAGGATGTGGTTCTTCCTTTCCCTACATGTGGTTGCGATGTGCGTTTGTAGGATGTGGTTTCTCCTTTCCCTACATGTGATTATGAGCAGGATGTGATCTATTCTTTCCCTGTTGATGTTCTTGCATCATCCTACCCATGTTGTCTGGGACACATGGAAAGTACCGCTCATCTGGCCAATGAGTTGGGAAAAGTGGATAGGGATCGTAGCACTACCGATGGCCGCATTGTGTATTGCCGTACTCCCTATGTCTAGGATGCATGGTGTTCTTCAACTTGATCACTTGGGAGCAAGTCCGATTGGAGTTCACCCTTTGGTTACGTGGACTGACTTTTGTCAGTAGAGAGTGGCAAGGTCTTTGTGACTCACTCTTGATCGATTCTTCTTTATTATTCATATCAGTGTTCAGCATAGCAAAGCAGAGATGAGATACATAGATGGCTTATGATGACAGGATGACAAGTGGAATTCTCCCAAGTTGAGAGGGAGTGTTAAAATTGGCAACTATGACCAAATTCCACTTTGGACAACTCCGTTGATGGAGATAATCATTCCATTGAATTCCTCTTTTCAAGAGGACCAAAATCGATATATAGATCACCTCATTTGGATGAGTGGAAGTGTTATTTTTAATTTCTTGTTTTCTCACAAACAATTATCAAGGTTGGCCTCTCCTATATGTCAGCTCATTAAGCCCAACAGACACGTCCCTTCAACTCCAACAAATGGTATATATTAGAGTGTTGTCTCCCTCATTTGACACACGTCCTAGAGCTCCATTTCATGTATGATGCAGCCGAAGTCTAGAAGTAAGATAGAGGGCTATTCTGTTTTGGGTTATTCTTCTCCAACAGGGCTGGGTTTCTTTGACAGGAGGCCGAAGCTTTCAGGAGCAGTCTGGACCGTAATAAAGTATGTTTTGGGCAGTGTTTTAACCTCCATAGCAGACTGAGATCCAACAGAAGAACTGCCGCAGGTCTGGGGATTAAATGGAAGAAGTTTTAGCCTTTCAGGCTATTTGATATAGGGTTTTTTTTTATTGTGATGATGGGCTGCACTTCAGGTGCTTATTTCAGGAAGGCCGCAGGCCTCAAGAGGATCATTTCTAGGTCAATTCTCTGCTCAGATTAAGCCGCAAACACCAGTAACTTTTGTGGTGATTTTAAGGACTGAAACCAGCCCAGATTTACACTAAGGACAGCTACAGGTATGCTAGGGTAAGCCACACTTGAAAGGAGATGATTTGGAGCAGTTGAACTTGTCAATCTGCATTCCTTAAGAAGCCCTATTCTGACCATGAGTATCTTCTGTTGTCAAAGGGCATAATTGCTTCCTTCTTTTTTGAGGTTGGATTTCCTTATTGGTTAGACATTATGACTTTAGGATATTGTACTCTCTCTCTGCTGAACATTCGATATTTATAATAAGAAGATTTGATCAATGGTTTTTTCCGTCTTGGGGTTTTTCCCTGGCTTGAGCCAATTCATGTGTTCTCTTGTCTTGACTTGTCTTCTGCAGCTATGTTGAATGTGCTTTCATCAGTTACTATCATATAATGGTATAAATTATGAGCTAATGAAGTAACTCCCTCAAGCAAAGAACATGTCATTCAAAATTAACACTTTAGCCACCATACCGTGTACAAGAAAATTCACATCTGGTAATGTTTGTGTTGCAGAACTGAGTAGTACCAATGCTGTTGGGAAAATATCTATGTTGCACGAGTTTCCGTTACTCGGGTACGAGGGAACAAGTATCTGGTATGGCTAGAAGCTTTGCCCAAATTTACAGGAAATGTTAAGTTGGGAGCGGCAATAATATAATATATTAAAATTAATATATATTAAAAGTGAAAATAAAATAATTTATTTATTTCCATCCAAAACTTGCCAATTAAATTCCATCTTGCAGATTTCAACTTGCAATGAAATATGTAAAAGATTGAACTTTGAAATACTGCCAGAAAAAATAAAAATATTATAGTCCATTGACAACTTGCCAATGAAATTCCTTGCCATCGAAGAAACATGCGGAACTCCTAAACCGAAAAAAGGCTATTATTACTTGATTATTATGTGATTTCATGCAACACTATATTATATTCAAGTTTGGAAATTTATAAAATGAAACTTACTAACACACTACTATTTCTCATTCTGACCATTGTAATTTGTTGAATCTTATCATTAAAACTTAAAGAAAGACTTCAAGAAAGTAGACTTATTTGCAATTGTTGAACTTCAAGATTTTCAGCAGAAGCTGCCAAGGAATGACTGGCAACTGTCTATATTTTGTTGAAACCTTTGCTACATCTCCACATCTCTATCATTTTACAGATTCCATGCAGTCCAGCCCCCTGACCTATCATGTATCACTTAGAAAATAAACAAATGATCACTTCTCTGCTCAAAATAGGTACTTGAAAGGTGAAAATCTGCTCAAAATAGGTACCCAAAGCGTCAAAATTTGTTGTAGTGAAGCTCCCGAAAAGCTCCAAAGTACCCTTTGAAGCTCCCGATGATTTTGGAAAGTTTCCTACATGCTCCTAGGTGCAGGAGCGTGGGGTACGTGCTCTCCAATGGCTGGGAGCGGTACCCGTGTTACTATGGAAAATATGTTTCTTGTTGTCATTATCAATTCACCAGCCAAAGCATATTGAAAGTATAAGTGTGTCAAAGACTCAAAAATCCCTTGTTTTCCACATTAAAGAATTTATAGAACACTAATATTGACTGCGAGTATCCACATCAACTACCTTTTTGTTAATATTCTGCAACAGGCTACCATTACTGATTTGATAGATATTTGGAAAGCTTATCCTCCCCTATCATTTTCTGTCATTAGCCATCTCCTGCTGGAAGTCAATTGGGAGGCAATGTTTTTAATTCCTATGTCCAGTGCTTTGAGGTTAAATGGTGTAATAAATGCAGGCTTCTTTCATTTTCAGGCAATACATTATGCTTTTGATGTGATGCATTTTCTATCAAAATCAGAGTTGGTAATGCTTGTTCCTGTCCTCTTAGAACAACTGAAGTGTGTTGGTTTTTTATATGAAAATGAACTGATAATGTAACCTATATGGTACTATCATATTCTTTAACAGGTCTTTTTCTTCATACCTTCTTCCAGTATTTTTCTTGCATTCTATTGATCACTGTGGGATGTGTCTAGTCCGTTTAGTCTGAATATAATTGATCATTTTCATGTAATAAATTTTGTTTTTTTTCTTTTCAGACTTGCTTTTGCTTTGTCTGACTGAAAGTTGTCATACGAATTATGTACCCTGTATGTTAAAAGAAAGCATCAACCTAGCTATTTTGTTCTATTTCTTCCTCTTTTATCCTGTTATTGTTTATTCTATATAAATTCTATGATCTATCTTATTTTGTAACATGTTTCTATTCATACCTTTAAGAAATCTTTCTTGCATTCTGTTGATCACTGTGATAATTGATCAGTTTCGCATAATAGTTTGTTTTTCTTTTTCAGATTTATTTTTGCTTTTTTTATTGAAGTTGTCATACATGAATTAAGTACTTCACGTATGGAAAAAAATAATAAATGTTGCAAACATTGTGTTGATGATTATATCGAGGGTCCTGAAAACAATTTTTTGGCAACATTGGGGAAACTATTGGCAAACTTAAAAATACAAAATATTCTTTTTTTTCAAAATTTTAAACATCATCTAAAGCAACAAAAAAATCAAACAAATACATTGCCACATAAATATTCAAATAAAACTGATATATAAGATGTCTACTAATACATTGCACATCAATACTAAATCATGTCCTGAGCCCTGGCTCCGAAGCTACAAGGTATAATAAAAAATATAGTAAATGCATCTCATCAGCATGAGTCATCTACAATGAAACCAAATAAATAAACTAGTGATTCCTTATGCTCTTTTTACAGACAAAGGTAATGGCTCTTCCTCTGCATGAAAAAAGGCCCCATGGCTGGTGCTGGACTTTGATGTGCTCTAAAAGAAGAAGGAGAAGCTAGACTTTGATGTCCTCTAGAAGAAGAAAGAGAAGCTAAACTTTTACGTCCTTTGTGGGTGGTACTGCTAAGTCCAACTTGCTGCGTTTAACTGTGTCCATGTATATGAAGGTGGTGGCACACCACTCCTAGTTTCAATAGCCACCTCATGTAAAGGTGTCTTCTTTGGAACATCCTCCTCCTCTATGACACTCTTTGCTGCTACCTCCTCTTATGCCTCCTCTTGTAAGCAATAAGGGGCTGAGTCCATTGCAGACCTCTATGTCTCAACCCTGCATGCAATGGTGCTATCAACCCCATCCAACAACATGGCTTCCATATCAGGCATTTTCTAAAGTTGCCCACACACAATTGGAGATTGTAGTAGACATAGGCCATGTCATTAAGGTACTAGGATTCCATTTTGTATGAGGGTCATAAATTATAAATTTTAATACATAATTTAGAGGGTGACAAAGCATACAAATATAATTTATAATGAATTCAAAATTTAATTTGAAATTTTTTAACCTGTTGCACTTCTTGGTGTGTATTATTTCAAAACCACTTCAATTGTGCTTGCGTCTTGAAGAGCTACATGTTTGGCTAAGTACAAGAATGGCAGATGTAAAATGGGTACTCTTGAGCCATAGGTTGTAAATTTTCGTAGATGTTCTATGCTTGATGCAACTTTACTTTAAACCCGATATCAAATAGCAATCACATAAACATGAAAGTAAAACGCTGATAGAACATACCAATAGATCAATGGAAGACAAGCCAAAAATACACTTAACTTGATCAGCAAAATATGTGTTGTGGTGTGTTACGACGGTCAACAGGGTGCTTCAACCAGCAAAGTCTCCTCACGGTCAGCCAACCAGAAGTGTCACGCAACCCTCAAGACAACTCTACAACAGTCAACCCAAAGTCAACAAAAGTCAACGCTGTCCAGTCAATGGTCAATGCAGAACAACAACAGCAGAAAGTCAATGTAGCAAGGTCAAAGGTCAACGTCCAGCGTTGGTTTTTTTGCCAGAAAATGTGGACTGCAGAAATCGGAATTTTGGGAGAGTTTGAGGTCAAGTTGACCAAGCATTGACCAAAGTCAAAGCTGCGCTGAAAACCCTAGAACAGATCCGAAACCCTAGCTGTTGTTTTCCCACATGTGAGAGAAGAGAAGCCTCCAAATGATGATCGAACCAATCAGACACGAGAGAAGTGTGATGAGTGATGGTGAAAATGACCTCAAAGTTCAACCAATATATATCCATCTGTGAGGGTGTGTGACCCCTGTTGGGGCTCCAAGCCTTCATTACAATTCTAGCCGAACTTGCACATAAGTGGAATTAATTCAAAATAAATGTTCTGCTCATCCGATCAAGATGATCTTTAGATCGATCTTGCACCTCTCCGAAAGAGGAATCCAATAAAAATATTGGCATCGTCATCTGAGCAGTACAATATGGAGTTTGGACCTAGTTGCCCAAAATTAACACTCCCTCTCAACTAGGGAGAACTCCATCCACCTGTGCCATCCAAACATCGTGCGTCATCCCGTCGTAACTTGCTTTGCTGGCTTCTTTATTTTAGAACAAAAGGTGAGTCACAAAGACATCGCTCCCAGTTGACAAAATCAGCTTACAGGGCCAAAATCTCTATAAGACTCAAAGGAGTCTCATACTAACCCGAAGTCAGTTGGAGGTCCGAAACCTCACTAAACTTGATCCCAGATCAAGTGGTTGGACACGTGCCATCCTAGACATAGAGAGTTCGGCAATCTCTGATGCGTCCATTGGTCTTGCTACTGGTCTCTATCTTTTCCCACCTCATTGGCCAAGATGAGAGGTACTTCCCATGAGTCTGGGACTCCATGGGTAGGATGCATACGAGGCACTGATCAAGGAGAGGTGAACCAACTCAATATCATAACGGTGGGGTAGAAGCACACCAACAAGGTTCGACAAGCCTAGCCCTGTGGTTGCTTATAGCTCAAAGAAGCTATCCCCAAAGCTCCCTGGAGCTCCCAGAGCTCATCGTCCAACAGGACCCTTAGCACAGGGTTGTTCCATGATTCCAAGATTCTCACGGAAGGTTAGGAACTTGACCTTCCCCAAGGGCTTTGTGAGAATATCCGCGACCTGCTCATCAGTTCCTATATGATTGATCCTTACGGCGCCTCGCTGTACCATATCTCAGATAAAGTGGTACCTAATATCAATATGCTTGGATCGATTGTGGAACACGAGATTCTCTGACAAACGAATCTCACTCTGGTTATCAAAAAGGATAATGGTGGTATCTAGCACATGCCCGGACAACTCACTGAAGAGCTTTTGCAACCAAACAACTTCACAATAGGCCATACTCGCTGCAATGTATTCGGCCTTAGCAGTGCTTAAAGCCACCGATTTTTGCTTCCTGCTCATCCAAGATATCGAAGCAGACCCAAGTGTGAAGCAGCATCCAGATGTGCTCTTGCGATCCACCACACTGCCAACCCAATCGACATTAGTATATCCATGGAGTCTCAAACTCCCGACAGTGTATCTTAGCCCATGGTTTATCGTGCCTCGAAGATATCTCAACAGATTCTTGGCACCTACCCAGTGAATGTGATGAGGATCAACCATGTGTTGACTCAAAGTGTTCACTGCAAAACATACGTTCGGATGGGTGTTCATTAAGAACATCGGGGCCCCTACGAGTTGACAATACTCGGTAGGATTTGCTAGCACGGGCCCAACAACGTTTCCACTCAACTTCTTAAAGTTGAGCTCCATCGGTGTCGACACAAACTTACAATCCACCATTCCAAATCTTTCCAGTAGCTTCATAATGTATTTTCCTTGAGAGAGGAAAATCTCGCCATGTCTTTGCCAAACCTCTAGGCCTAGGAAGTAATGCATCAGTCCTAGGTCCTTCATCTCGAACTCAGAAGCGAGCTCCCTCTTACACTGATGAATGAGAGGGTCAAAATCGCCGTAAGAGATCACCAAAGGAGATACAAAACTTCTAAGCAGAGGCTTCTTTCATCTTTCTGAAAGTAAAGGTCTGCACGCATTATCAGTGGAAGCTCAACTTCATCAGCAGGACATTTACCCTTCATATCAAGCCTTGGGGGTTTGCTTCAACTCATAGAGTTTCTTTCAACCGCATACATGAGATTTCATCTGACTTCGAACCCCAAAGGTTGCTCCACATACACCTCATCCTTTATCGAACCATGCAGAAATGCGGTCTTCACATCCATCTGATGAAGATTCCATCCTTGCATAGCACCAAGGGAAATAATAGATCGGATGGCGGTATATCGGGCCACCAGTGCAAATATATCATCATAGTCTACGCCTTCCTTTTGAGAGAAGCCTCAGGCAACGAATATTGCCTTGAACTTTTCAGCACTACCATTAGATCCATGCTTGATCTTACAGAGCCATTTTTTTAGTGACAAAAGCTTTGTTCTCCGGTCTTGGAACCACATCCCATACATTATTCTTCATAATGGACTCATACTCTTCGAGCATAACATCCTTTTAGACTTGATGCTTTACAACTTCTTCAAATGATCCAGGCTCAAATTGTATGATTGTACTCATGGTTGCTAGATACCCTTGGTATCTATTCGAATTCTTGCTTTCACGGAATGTCCCCCTTGGGGCCATATGTCTCTCGGCATCTTCGAGAGTATCCTGGAGCCATGCGGGTCTTCTCTTCATTGAAGGAGGTGGATCAATGGGGTCCATCGATCCTTCAACATCGGGCATCATCTCATCCTTCAGCTCTTCCTGATTCCCAGATCTTACATCATGATCTTCCTTAGAGCTCGGAAGATTTATCACTTTCCTGAGTGAAGCATCTTCATCAAAGGTAACATCGTGGCAAATCTCCACTTCTCTTTGACCAGGCACATAGACTCTATAAGCCTTCGAAGTTTCACTGTAGCCCACAAACATTCCCTTCTTCCCAGAAGCATCCAGCTTGCTTCTCTTCTCTTTCGGTACATAAAAGTAAATAGGACAACCAAAAACTCTAAAATGAGAAACGTCAGGTTTCTTACCAGAGAAGACCTCTTTGGGAGTTTTGCAGTACAGAGTGGAATGCGGGCATCGATTTTGTATGTACACAACAGTGTTTGCAGCTTCTCCCCATAGAAACTTCGGAAGACCTTGGTCACATAGGATGGCACGGGAAACTTCCACAATGGTCGTATTCTTTCTTTCAGCAACGCCATTTTTCTCAGGAGTATACATGGTTGTGGTCTCCCTCTTAATGCCAGCTTCTCTGCAAAAGTTATTGAACTCGTTCGTCTCATATTCAGTGCCATTATCGGTCCTCAAAATATTGATCTTCTTCCCTATTTGATTTTCCACCAAGGCTTTGAAAGTACGAAACCACAAGAATGCTTCATCTTTCTTCTTCAAGAAGTATATCCAGGTCTTGCGAGAGAAGTCATCTATAAACGTCATGTAATAAGGACATCCTCCCAAAGATGTCACGGGCAGTATACCAGACAGATCAGAATGCATCAAATTGCAAGACATCAGATGTCTTTGTGACACTTGAGGGGAAAGGTCCCCTTATATGCTTTCCTTCGGCACAACCCTGACATACACCTTCATGATCATTTTTGAATTTGAGCATCCCTATCACCACCTTCCTTGCCTCGGGAAGGGCTTTGTAATGAAGGTGTCCAAACCTCCGGTGCGATAGTTCAGTTTGACGAATAGTATCACATGTCATAGCCCCCAAAGGACTTCCTCCAACCTGGTAGAGTGTATCAACTCTAAACCCAATCGTGAGAGCTTCCTTGAAACTCTTTTTCCAGATGCGTACCTTTCCATCGACGAATGCCACCTTGTAACCTTTGTTTTCCATGGTCGAAATAGACACAAGGTTCTTCTTCAAATCAGTACATCTTGCAAATGAAGGACTTGACCTTGAGATAGATGGAGGGTCACAGTCCCTGTCCCTTTCACGGGATAGGTGGCATTATCTCCAAGGATAATTTTCAGATTAGTATCCTTCTCAATCAAATCAGAAAGTGCTTCTTTAAACCCAGTGAGGTGCCTTCAAACACCACTATCAATCAACCAGACATCCAAGGTGTTGGGTGGAGATGTAGTAGAGAGGGCAGATACAAGAATGAATTCATTTCTTTTATCATCAACAACATTAGATTCCTCATACCTGTATTTTCTTGACCTTTTGAAAGGGTGCCCATTTCCATTACGACCAGAGGGAGCCTTCCTCTTTCCTTTGAACCTGTTGTTCCTTTGATTTCCATTCCTCTTGTCATCATCCCCGTGAGAATCCCTTCTATTGGGGCATTCTCTAGCATAGTGGCCAAGCTTGTTACATGTGTAACATCTTCCTTTCTTTTCTCGGGCCCTTGCTCTTCCATGGTTCCTCGGACCACCATTGTTCTTCTTCTTAGCACGAGCGGTGAAGGCAACATTACCTTCATTTTCATATTCCATCATTCTTGTTTCCTCTTGAGTGCATCTCGACAATACTTCGTCAAAATCAAGAATTACATTATTATTGAGAATGGTAGTAATGAATACATGCCATTCAGAGGGGAGACCTCCAAGAGCGGTGGGAACCATTTCTCGATCAACTATTGTTTCCCCAATGGCAAGAAGGTTATTCCTAATTTCAGTCAACTTCAGAAAATAGGATTGAACGGATTCATCCTTGCCTTTCTTGAGATTCTTCAATTGGTTCTTAAAGAAAAGAACTTGATTTGCATTGTTAGCCCTGAACATATTGACCAACTTATCATACATCTCCTTAGATATGCCCAGCTCAGAGATGTAGGCAACCACACTTTTATGGATGGAATCCCGAATGATCAACTTAGCTTTGATTTCACCTTTCTTATACTTTGTTTTGGTGGTAGCAGGTGCAGATGATGGAGGCTCTTGGATTTTACCCTGCACATAGTCCATGACCTCTTGATCTTCCAAGATCAAATCCAAAGACATCTTCCAAGCATGAAAGTTAGACTTGCCAGTCAACTTGTCATCAACTTTGAAGCCATTATAATTTGAGGTACCCCTGGGTCCTTGACAAATGCTACTTCTTCGGTGATTGCTCTCAATACAAACTTGGGCTTTGTCTTCACCTTAGCTCCGATACCATGTAAATTTTCGTAGATGTTCTATGCTTGATGCAACTTTACTTTAAACCCGATATCAAATAGCAATTACATAAACATGAAAGTAAAATGCTGATAGAACATACCAATAGATTGACGAAAGACAAGCCAAAAATACACTTAACTTGATCAGTAAAAGATGTGTTGTGGTGCGTTACGGCAGTCAACAGGATGCTTCAACCAGCAAAGTCTCCTCACGGTTAGCCAACCAGAAGTGTCACACAACCCTCAAGACAACTCTACAACAGTCAACCCAAAGTCAGCAAAAGTCAACGCTGTCTAGTCAATGATCAATGCAGAACAACAACAACAGAAAGTCAACGCAACAAGGTCAAAGGTCAAAGTCTAGCCTCGGTTTTTGTGCCATAAAATGCGGACTATAGAAATCGAAATTTTGGGAGAGTTTGAGGTCAATTTGACCAAGCGTTGACCGAAGTCATCACTGGTCAAAGTTGCGCTGAAAACCCTAGAACAGATCCAAAACTCTAGCTGCTGTTTTCCCATGTGTGAGAGAAGAGAAGCCTCCAAATGATGATCGAACCAATCAGACACGAGAGAAGTGTGATGAGTGATGGTGAAAATGATGAAAATGATCTCTAAGTTTGACCAATATATATCCCTCTGTGAGGGTGTGTGACACATCTGTTGGGGATCCAAGCCTACAGGCCGACCTTGCACATAAGTGGAATTAATTCAAAATAAATGTTTTGATCATCCGATCAAGATGATCTTTAGATCGATCTTGCACCTTTCCGAAAGAGGAATCCATATTGGCATTGTCATCTGAGCAGTACAACATGGAGTTTGGACCTAGTTGCCCAAAATTAACAGTTGTCCACCAAATATCTACAATAAATATGAGAAACATACGAAAATGCATTGAAATTTGAAACAAAGGAATAAGAAACATTGAAATTTGAAACAAATTGAAGCTGATTTGATATTTTGGTCTTCCTGTTTTGAATAGCTATGCCAAAGCCAAATGTTCCAATGGCTACCCATCCTATCTATTTCCATTTCTTTAGAAATATATGCACATTCTTGCGGACCTGGCACCATCCTTTGAACACTCAACATCAAATATAAAACCATCGGAGTAAGAAAATGTGGGGTTGAGGTAGATCCTTGTAGCATGAATGGGGCAATGGAATGTGTTTCCCCATTGCTCATCAATCATTCTCCATATGAATAATCATTTCTCATATCCCTCATTCCCCTTGTCATCATAATAGGTACAGATGGATTCTTTGGCCCTATCCACGACTTCATAAAAGTAGCACATTGCAAGCTTCTTTCTGTCAACCAAGTGAAGAAGCTTTACCAAATATTTGCTAATGGCATGCACCTCCTCCATTCTCACACAAAAACTCTCCTAATATGACACTACCCTCGCTGGTCTTCCCTTTCATTTTAATAATAAATGATAAAGCATGCCACTCATTTGAAAGGAAAATTCTCTTCACCTCCCACATACAAGTCAAGGGACACTGAAGGGATATGAAGCTAGTGGCAAAATGTGTGAATGTAAGATGCACCAACTAATGTGAATTGTCTCATCAAGCTAAGCACATATGTACAATTATATATAAATTTTGTGATGCTCCTAGCTGATTCAACAATGTTCATGATATAAGCAGTTTTGCCTATATTTCTAAAAATCAAATCAATGCAATTTGTGGCACAGGGAGTCCAAAACAAGGTTGGATAACTCAGTGTAAGCAACTTGTTAGCAGCCACATAACTAGCAGTGTTATACATCATGACTTGGACAACATTTTACGGACCGATCTCTTGGATGAACCCATCCAACAACTCACATGATATTGTCGCATATTTAACATGTGCAGATGCATCAATAGATTTCATAAACATTGTTTCCTTGGGACAATTACCAATAAATTAAGAAAGGTCTTGCCCTTCTGATTAGTGAATGCGTGTAACATCACAGTGCATCCAGTGACTTCCTATGATTCCTTAAGCTCCTCAATCTATGAGTGCAATGAACCTTTTCATTTCGAAGGATAGGTCCTCTCAACCAAAGGTGAAAAAATGGGTCATCGGGATATTATCGTGAGGAAAAAAATCTGAAAAAATCGTAATTATCGGGAAAAAATCGTAATTATCGGCAAAAAATCGTCACATACAAAAATATTCATTTTTTTTCAATTTTTTTAATATCTAAAGCATCTACAGCATAAAATAAATGCATTGACACATAAATATGAAAAAAAACTAATATATAAGATGTGTAATATCATGTCTAGTGCTACATCACACATAAAACTAAATCCTGTCCTGAATACTAAGTCCTGAGTCTCAAGAGTCAACTCAGCCTCAAAATATGAACAAAAAATATAATAATGTATCTCATATCATGAGTCATAATGTCAACAGTCATATACAAAGGAATGTCAATGCACCAGTGACCATATAACCTATGGTCCTATACTCTTGATCAATGATTTCCTCTGCCCCTCTTGCGAGAAAATACAATAGCTTTGCCTTTCTCTCTAGATGAAGATGCTGGCGGGACTGGCAATGGGCTCTGTCGTGCTCTAGAAGAAAAAAATGAAGCACTAGAACCGGAACGGGAACCTGAACCACTAGGAGCTAAAGGAGGCCGACCACCACGTCCTCTACCGGTAGTAGTGGTAGGTGGTGTCACCTCCTCCTCCTGCTCCTCCTGCTCCTGCTCCTGCTCCTGCTCCTGCTCATCCTCCTCCTCATCCTCCCCCTCCATTACCTCCTCCTCTATCCAATCAGGGGCTGACTCCATGACAGGCCTCTCAGCCTCAACCCTCCATTCAGCAGTGGTGTCAATCGCATCTAAAGAGATGGCCTCCACATCAGGGGTCCTCTCAAGTTGTCTCACCCACAATCTAAGATTGTAGTAGACGTAAACCATGTCATTGAGCCACTGACCCTCCAACCTGTACAAGGGTCATAAATTAATAAATTAAATATTTAAAAAAAAATATTTAATGAATTCAAAAAATCAGTTCGAAATTTGAATATGTTAAGTGTTTTACGGTTACCTGTTGCGCCTTTTGGTGTGTATTTTTTCAAATACACTCCAGTTGCGCTCGCATCCTGAAGCGCTACATGTTTGGCTAAGTATTCTAATGGCAAATTTTTGAAGTTTTGGTACTCTGCCACCGTAGCTCCTCCACCATGCATCTACAAGTTACAAGTTACAACAAATAAGATAAACTTATAATTTATAAAGTTACAAACATAAGAAAATTTTTAAAATAATGAAAATCTTACCTGGCATTTTAGCAGTCCTATCATGGACAGCCATGTCGAAGCTCAAGGTGCCACCTGCCATTCTGTATACCTCCATCTCTTTGGATATGTCTGCACGGTCTGATGGACTTGGCACCATCTTCTGAACACAAGTGAAAAAGCCATCCATGACCTCAGCATCAAATACAAAACCACATGAATAAGCAAATGCGGGGTTCAGGAAGAGCCTTGCAGCATGAATGGGACGATGGAGTGTGTTGTTCCATCGATCATCAATCACTTCCCATAAAAGAAGTTGTCTCTGAAACCCATCATCACCCTTATCATCATAATAGCTGCGAACAACTTCTTTGGCCCTATCCATGGCCTCATACAAGTAGCCCATTGCGGGCTTCTCTCCATCCACCAATCTAAGAACCTTTACCAAAGGTTCACTAATGCTGCACACCTCTTCCACTCTAGCCCAGAAATCTTCCTGATATGACACCAACCTGCAGATGGCCTGTCCCTATGATTTGCGGCTGATAGTCAAAGCACGCCACTCATCTGAAAAAAACATTCTCTTCAAATCCCACTTAGAATTCAAGAGGGATTGAAGAGAGATGAAAGTAGTGGCAAATCGTGTAATAGCAGGCCGCACCAACTCCTTATTGTTGGTGAATGTCCTCATCAAATGAAGCACAGATCTATGGTTATATATAAATTTTGTGATTCTCTTTGATGATTCTACAATATCTTTGACAAAATCAAGCTTTCCGATGTCCTCCAACATCAAATCCAGGCAATGTGCAGCACAAGGTGTCCAAAATATGCTTGGATACCTCTCCATAAGCATCTTTCCAGCTAAAACATAGTTTGCAGCGTTGTCCGTTATGATTTGGACAACATTTTGGGGCCCAACCTCCATAATGAACACATCTAATAAATCACATAATAATCTTGCATCTTTGACATGTGCAGATGCATCACCAGATTTTATAAACATTGTCCCCTTGGGACAACTGACCAAGAAGTTAAGAAGGGTCCTACCCCTTTGATCAGTCCAACCATCTGACATCACAGTGCATCCTGTGACTTCCCATGATACCCTTAACTCTTCCAATCTCTTGGTGCAGTCAGCTTTCTCATTTTGCAGAATGCGCCCTTTAAGGTCATGATATGTAGGGGCTTTGTATCCTGGGCCAACAACAACGATAGCATCAATCGCAGCCTGATAAAATGGATTGTTCTTGGCAACATTGAAAGGAATATCACTTCAAAGAAACAGTTTGCCCAACAACCTATCAGCTTCTTCCTTCTCCTTTTTTTTAATAAGGGAGGAGATAGATGGCTGTGCTCCGTGAGTGGTTCTAGGAACAAAAAATGAGGAGGCAGCTGCGGGGCTGCCTGTAGAAGAGGCTGATGCTGAAGAGCCACTACCACTCTCACGCTCAACTCCAAACTTTGATATTTGACTCTTCAGAGCTGCTTTGCTGACTTTAGCGGCTTCCATTTCTTCCAATGAGTTCATGGCTCTTTTGATTATTTCTGGATTGGTATTAATGCAAGGGCCTACTTCATGCCCAGGAATCTGTGCCAGGTGGTATTTCAACCTGTATACCCCCCCTGCCATGTGTTGACCACATAATTTGCAAGTCAAGTGTAATCGGTCAAACCCCCCATCAGGGTCACCAAATTCCCAGAAATGATCTAATTTCCTTGGCATGTTGGAAACTTTGAACTTTGAATGTTGAAATTTGAACCTAGGGCACAACAAAAATTGCCAGTTAAAACTTAAAAAATAAAATAAAAAAATTACAATTTTACATGCAACATTTTGATTTTTTTCACAAAAAAAAACCCTCAACTAAATGCAATAATAATAGGGAAAAATACATGTTGAAACACAAACAAAAATAATGGGAAGAACCTAAGAGCACAAGAAGAAATATAAAAAACATAATTTAACAAACAAATTTTTGCATTTTTGACCAAAATAGACCCTCTCCTCTCAATAAAACAAAAAAAAACAAAAAAACACAACCAAATGCAATCACAAATGATGAAAAATACATGGGTAATAGAAACCCATGGAAGAACAAGAGAAAAACAAAAAAAAAATGGGTCAAATTTGATGCCCATACCTGGAAAAACGTTTTGCCGGAGACACTTGGTCCAAATTCAATGTTTGTTCGCTTGGCTTGCAAGAGATTCTTCACTATTGGGCGTGTAAATCACCTCCTTCCCTCCTTGGCTGCTCTCCTTTCCTCCTTGGCTCTCATACCCCACGCTGTCAAAGTAAAAATGAAAAAAAAAAACCCAAAAACCGGCATATAACCGCGCTGTCCAAGCCTCCCACGATAATTTCGGGTCGACTCGCGATAATTTCGATATTATCGCGATAAAATCGCGATAACGATAATTTCAATTTATCGTTTTAAATTATCGCCGATATTATCGTTCGGCTCAAAAACTCACGATAATTTCAATTTATCGCGATAATATCGCGATTTTTTGCTTATGCTCTCAACTCATCATAGGTAGGGGTCTTGTACCTTGGGCCAACAACAGCGGCAACATCAAACATAAATTAGTAGAATGGGTTGTTCTTGGCAATGTTTAAAGGAATGTCACTCCATGGAAAACATCTAGCTGCAAGCTTGTCCGCTTCCTTCTTTTTTTTAACCATTGACCGAAGAAGGTTGTGCACCAGCTGTGGTTCCTGGAACGAAAAAATATGAGGTCATTGAGGGCATTTTGGAAGGTGAGGCTGAGGAAAAACTCTCCCTTTTTCCCCCATGATCTTGCAACTCCTCCTGCTGCATGCTGAATTCTCACAGCTTCCCTCTCATATCTCTTTTTAAACATATCCTGAAGTGATTTATTGGCAATATGAATGATTTCTGGGGTTGTAGCTAATCAAATTCCCACTTCATGCCCCAAAATTTGTGCAAGGTGGACCAGCTGATGCCCCCTGTCATTTCCTTCCCACATAGGGTCCAAAGCTTTCAGCATTTTCAGATAGCAATGATTAAACCTGGGGAAAAAAGAATTGGAAATCAAGATTCAAAATACAAAAATGTTGCAGATAAAAGAAAACGGATCTAAATTAGTAGACCTCCTGCTAAAAATTGACATGAAGAGGAAAAGTGATGGACATTCCAAAACCTATCAATAATCTCATTTAAAAAACCAAAAGGAACATGTTGAAATTGTTACACACCTGCAAAGACAGAAACAGCTGATGGGAATAAATTCCCACGTCACAATAAACTGTTGATAACAAATGAAAACACTCTATTTCTGGTCCTTGGCTCAAAGAAAAATGGTGGAGACCTCCTTTGCTCTCAAACGCCTTCACTCTGTTTTGAAAACGAGATAAAGTAAATCATATTTCCAGTTATAAGGTAGACTGTCTACAGTGTCAGTGATACTTTCAAGTTCCATAACTCACTCACGTTTTTTCAGAAATTATCATGATATTTTATGGGCAGAAAAATTTGCAATTTTTAAGGCGATATTATCACCGGCTTACACACATTGCCATATATCGTGATGTTTGCAGCTCTTTAAAGAATTAGGCTAGTAATTTTGTTCTGTTTCCTCCTACTTTATCCTGTCGATTGTTTTTGCTAATTCCTAATCATTGATAACAAGGATTATAAGGTTCTTAGAAATTGGATAATCTTTCATATGGAGAGCCTGAGTCTAAATAATGTATTTTGTTTTGCAGTTAGCCTTGCAGGTTCCCATCGTTGCTTGTCTACGTTCAGTTTGTGTTTTTGTCCCATTTTTTATATTTCAACTTTATGGATACTTAAATATTTGTTTTGGAGAGACATCATTCAAAGGAAGCAGACCTTGGTGCAATGCAAGAGTACCTTATCTATATGGCTTTATTCAAGGTCATTACTGGTAGGTTGGTGCTTGAATTGTCAAATTTTAGCTGACTTAGTTGATTGGAATATTGCCATAATTATCGAAATCAGAAATTGCTTTGTTTTCTTTTGCCACAGGGAAGTTGGCTTCTTACGATATTTCCAGCTGAAACAATTACCAAATTTTCTTCTCGCATCACCTATATTGTTGCTTGGAATGGGCTCAATCATTGCATATGCAAAGCAAAATTATCATTTTCTTTTGTCTTTGGGATTTCAAGTTCCTTATGTGGAGAAGGAGACAGCTGCTGTGTTTTACTTTGTGCAAAGGAGAAAACTATCTAACGAGACTGCTGTGCCAAGAGAAGAGCTTCCAAATCGATCTAGATCCTCATCAACCTCCAAAAGTAAGAGATTTTTCATTGTTTCATTGTGGCTGTGCAGTTTAATTAGAGAAGGTTCTATTAAAATTTGGCTTCGAAGCAAGAAAAAAGTGGTGGTTTGATTACTTACCATTTGTTAGAAGGGTGTGCCAACGTCTAAGTTGCTTGTATTTGGAAAAAATTGTACTTCCCATTGATGATCTATAAAACATGGAGTAATAATGTTATCCATAAAAAATATATCGGATAAAGTACAATGTACAAGAAGCTTATTGTGTTGTACAAACTAGTCTTGGTGCTTTGGCTATAGGGTCCAGTGTTAGATCTGTGCAAGGTTCATAAGACAAGGTGTAAATATTTGATTAGTTTTTTAGTATTTACAGAATTAAGAGTACTTTATCAGTGTTTCAGACAAGTATTCATAGTCCACGATAACCAGGGGCAAGTATTCATATAAAATAAATAAAAGAATAATGCACATAGATGGAAAAACTGAGCACTGAGCAGAACAAAGATGCCATACCAGACATATAAAGGAGAAGAACCTCCAGTAGCTGGTGAGTAGCCCCAGATTTAGTGGATTAAAATTGAAGCATGGTTGCAAGAACTTAGAAGTGTTACCTCAGCCAACCATATCAAATAACTTCTTGCCATGCTTGTAAACCACATACCAGTGCAGACAGAGGCAACCAAACCAGATGCAGAGGAGAAGTCACAGCCTAGTACACACTGCAAAGAACATGAACATAGCTGCCATAGAAGAATTGCTTGCTCTGATAAATCAGAAATTGGGATCACATATTTGGGTAAATTAGAGACGAGATGTCCCTGAAGAAAGTACAGAAGTTTGATTTTTTAGAAATATCATACATACAGAATGTGAGAAATCCTTAACAAGAGAATTCCGACAGTGAAATCAAGATGCCCCATATCTGAAGATATTGTCTTGTTTGTGAAAAATGAGGATACAAGTATAGAAGTGATAACACATATCCATGCTACGGCAGACATGTCTCTAACCAGCACACCAGCAACTGGGTTTCAGGGTTTTTGAGAATTTTGTGACAAGCATAAGTAATTATACATAGAAGAGAAAGGTAAGTCAGAGACTTGGGTGTTCAATTTAAAACAGAGTTTTTTCTTAAATCTTTGGAATATTATTTCTAAGAAAGATTATTATACTGAATCGTTTCTACAGTCTAGCAAAGAAAACCTAGAATGCTCTGTAAACTTTTCAGAAACAGGTTAACCTAGAATGCTCCGTAATTTTTTCTCACGGTAACTGGTGAATTGGTAACTTCAGAGGACTGTCCTGGGCAAGACCCAGGATCAAATCACAATGGATGCCACTATTCACCTCAGTATCAATATATTCAATTTTTCCTGCCGCTTCGGGCTTATAGGAATTAGTAAAAAGATTGGGTAAAAGACATCCATTCTCCATTTCGGTGGCATCTATGATGTGTTGTTACTTTTACAAAGACGTCCATCCTCCAGTTTAGTGGTATCTACGATGTGTTGTTACTGTTACAAAGACGTCCATCCTCTAGTTTAGGGGCATCTACAATGCGTTGTTACTGTTTCTCTTGTTTATCTGGTGTCTAAACTGTGCATATGGAAAGGAGAACCCTATATGACTCTTTTGTGTGTCTTGAGCCATCCTTGTCTCAGCCCAAACCACCCACTATTCTCTTGAAGTGTTATCATTTGATAAGTTCTAACATGAAGCTTTGGAAATTGGAACTCCAGATTGTTTAGAACACTACAAGTCAGTGTGTCAAGGAACTGTATTGGAAGCCTTGTAAATGTCCAGGATGCAACCTTCGATTTTTTATACACGTTTTCAACCTTATAAGAAAGTTTAATGGACGAGAAAGTGGCCTATGATCTCATTATCCAAGTAGAGTCCAAATAGAACCTCCCTGCCCCTTGGCTCTTCAACACTCTTTATTAGCTAGCACAAAAATATGTATCCACAATGAGATGCAAGCCCATGGTATGACCTATTGTTATTGTATGGTACAATTGTAGGTCAGATGCATCTGTAGATTCGAATACAAGGTGGATATTGAAAGTGCAAGCTAAGGAAGAGCTAGATCAACAATCCCATTTAAGAGTTAGAAAAAAACAAAGAAAATGGACCAAGGAATCCATCATCTTTGTTTCAGGAACTTGGATTTGCTTCGTTGATTTGTGAGATGGACATTCTTTATTATGGATATGGGAAACATACAAACACCTCACTCTATCTTTTTAGACACAAATGTGTTTTTTCTTTTCCTCTTTTTGAGAGCGTTCTCTCTCCAATTAAGTGGTAAATTGCACCATCTGTAGTTTAACCTGGTTACTGCATGTATGCTTTAGCTTGCTTTGTCATTGGTCATCTAATTTGAACAGATAAATGTGGTATATTCTCTTTTGGCAGGCCTGCCCATTCGGAACAGAACAAAAAAGAACAAATATTTAGACATACAGGCTACTCCGAACATTGCCCAAGAAAATGATGAAGCTACTAACTCTCAGATCGAACAAGGATTTTTTTCCACTTTAACGATCCCATTTATTCTACAACTAGGTTTTATGATTTCTGTAGCATGTTTTGGCATGCATGTACAGGTAAGAAGGGAAATAGGGCCTTTATTCAATTGAAATTTCTACCTGAGAATGCCATTGCTTAAGGAAGAAATCATGGTTATAAATGGACTAAACTGTTTTTCTGTTTGGTCCTTTGACAGGTTGCCACACGCTTCTTATCTGTAAGCCCTCCAATCTATTGGTATCCAGCACATGTGATGGGATCCTCGCGAACTGGTTTCAAGTTGGGCTATGTTTTATGGGCAGTTTTTTTGAGCTATTTGTTTTTTGGTAGCCTGCTTTTTTCAAACTTCTATCCTTTCACATGAACATTGTTTCTCTCTTATTTGGCCACTGGGCAGATTTTTAGACATTTTTAAAATTAACAACTTATGCTACCGCTCTCTTAAAAGGTGAAATAGAACAGAGCCTCCAAGCATTTGCACCTTTCAGGCAATACCCTAAAAGAAGGTACAATAGAAAATTTTGTTCGATGTTCCTGCTCTTGAAAGTCAGACTGGGTGTAACTGTAAAATTAAAAAAGGATAAAATTTGCCTTTGCAACCAGTATGCACTTCAGGTTTGACATGCTCGGGCCTTATAGCTTGTGTATATGGCATATGCCCATTTGACCTCTTACTTTCTAATTTTTGGTGCTTAATCGAAGCATTCTCTCTGCAATTTGCTTATTGTAGAGAAAACTATTTGTCCGTTTTCCCCACTCTTTGAGCATACTACATCCATTGTGTGTAACTTTTTGTATTTCTGGTCAGCGTATGTACAGATAACAGCCAATCTGTTGTGTCAATTTCTTTTATTTAAATTGTAAAGGATATACTCGCAATTTCCTCTTGTTCATACTCTTTTCTTATATACCTTTTAAATTTTAACCTTTAGATAAAGTAGATGATTTCATCGTTATGCAACTGCATATTGTAGGCTTGGACATCTATAAGACTTGTCCAAACCGTGCAAAAAGGCTATTAATTTGTACACGTGTAAAACACGTTTTTTGTTTTCGATAAAGGCTGTATTTGTTTTCCTTGTGGCAGATTGCTGTATATACAATAGATGTCTAGGCACAAAATCTTAAGGGTAGCCAGCTTGGTTTTTGTCCACTGCTGGTCAACATGTTTGAAATCTACGAGGATGGAACTTGAAATGTGCACCCCCCTTTGGATCGCTTCACTGATAAGTCATATACTTTTGTCAAAAACATGAATAGTTGCAACCTGTCTGATTCCTTTTCGCAAAAATACTCAATTTCAAAAACGTTGTGTAACTCATCATATTTTGGATTGCCCAATATTAATACAAGGTATTAGCATGTCGAATCGAAGCCTGGACTGCAATGAGGCTCACAGAGATTTATTGGCTAACAATCTGAACCTGTACAAGGTTTTACGATCACATTGTTTACTAACTTAAAATATTTTTTCCCTTTTTTTGTTTTCCTCGAGTTTATGTTTTGTCTTGCAATATTCCCTTCTATGTATGTCGCTGCTTTTTATTTAGAACGAGCAATTTTTGTCATACGCTGGGATTTGCATACATGCTCTTAGTGTATTTTGTGACCATGATTTTATACTGCAGTTGAATTGTGTACAATGATGAATAAACCAGCTTGATAAAAAGCATTGCAAATAATGCACAAGGAACTTTATTTTTTCCTGATCCAAGTTTTGCAGGATGCCTTTGGCCATAACAACATTTCTTATATTCTTTATCATATAAAATTCTCAAGCTATATTTGTGCAAAATTCTTGTGTATATCTGTTTATTAATAGGGTTTTCTTTTTAGAAGCTCCTTTGGTCCTCTACCTTCAAACCCCACTTTTACAGTAGACCAAACTGCAGACCAACAATTTCCACAGGAATGGCTCAATGTGTAAGTTAAAATTCATTGTATTCTAACCCAAGTTCTGCGTGATGTCTTCGGCCATAAAAGCATCTCTTATGTTCCTTTTTTATGAAAATTTCAAGCTGTATTTGTGCATATATGTTATTAATAAGATTTTAATTTAGAAGTTATTTCAGTCCTTTGCCTTCTAACTCCTCTTTTAAAATAGACCAAGTTGCAGGCTTAAAATTCCCCTGGAATTAACCAATTTGTGAATTGAAAAATCATTATTTTTGGTTCTATAAATCCACATATAATCACAAGTCTTATAAAAAAAATGTTAATAAATATGTTAAGAATGTCTTTTAATTTTCAAGATATTATGTTACCACGTGTAGGTAGTGTTAGAATTCTGATGTTAATATTAAGATCTTTGTAACGTCGAGACATGTAAAAAGTGAACGAAGGACAAGAATCATATATCACATTAATTAAAAGTGGTCATTTGGGAACTTCCCTTGTTTTTATTTCACAAAATTCAGTTTACATGTGTTATTTGCATGTGGATTATTTGTGATATTCGCTTGATCTGACATTGCACTGTGTGCATATTTCTTTGCTTATTATGGTGATTATTTGATTTTATTTCACAAAATTCAGTTTACATGTGTTATTTGCACATGTGGATTATTTGTGATATTTGCTTGATCTTAAAATGACATTGCACTGTGTGCATATTTCTTTGCTTATTATGGTGATTATTTGAGATGTTTTGCTTGATTTTAAGATGATAGTATATGATAGTGATTTGTTCAAAAGAGAGTATATTTGTTGGTAAAAGTTATTTAATTTGCATTTTCTTTTCAATTGTTAGAATATTACTTAGTTTCAGCCTGACAATTGTTTTTAGATATTTAGTATTGAATATGTTTAGGATTTGGGGAAGCTAAATTAAATTAACATGATTTTTCACATAGAGATAAATATACATATATTTTTCAAGATAAAAAAATGTCAAGTTTTCATTAATAAAATTAAAAACTTTACATGTCTAATATTCATTATCCTCAAAGATATGTCAACAAAGTTCATTCTCCAAGGATGCTGTCCACAAAATTCAGCATTATGTTGAAAAACTTACAGTTTAGGGATGATTTTTGTTAAATAAAATCTCATTTTTGACAATTACGGAGAAACTTTCTAAAAATAAAAAGTCATGTCTAGCATTTTAAGCTTGACTTTCCAAAAATAGTAAATCACCATGCATCAATTGGTAATTAAGTATAGTTGAAGGAAAATCACTTAACTTATCATTAATCAATCCTAATAGTTCAATCTTGACTTAATCAATATTATTAATCAATATTATGAATATTATTATTATTATCCTTTATGATACTATGATATTATTATTAAAAGAAATTACGAGTCACCTTACCTTCATCACCCCAATCGCTCACAACACACTTCGTAGCTCTCTCTCTCTTTTAATGATACATTACACTCTTTCGTAGAAACTCATTAAAGACATGGCATATTACTCTTACACTTATTAAAGACATGTCATAAAAGATCCTCTCACGCCCTCTTTAATGCATAGTTACCAAATTCAGCCGAATCACGCTAAATAATTCGGAAATTTGGTAATACGGTTCGGTTCGGCCATGAATACATGAAATTCGAATTCGATTCGGTAATTTTTGTTTTGGGAAAAACTCATAGGTAAGAAAAAATTAAACTGTTGATGCAATCGACTGGGTAAGTAAAAACTACAACAGAAAGATGATACAACAAGCTGGCTCAAGAACACTGAATAACCCGTCTTATCCATTCCACTAAATCTACACCGTCATTACATTCTTATCTGCTTGGGAACTATTAGAGGTTGAGGTGTACCTCTCAAGAAGGCCTAGGCTTGGTGGCTGGTTGGCTGCTCTCCATCCTTTGTTGCCTTCGGTCCTCGACGGTATGGCTTGGACATATATTTCCATCTCTCGGTGCCTCTTGCTCTAGAGCAATGCTTTTGAATTCCTTTTAGAAATAAGTGCCCTCACTTTTTTTACATAGATAAGAAATTAGAAGGTTTTTTTAATAAATTAGAATGTTTTTAATACCTAATTTTTTCGTTTTACACATATGTACACTGTGTTTTTTAGATAAGAAATTAGAAGGTGTTTTTCAACAAACACTTCTAATAACTAATCTTTTTCATGCAAAAAAAATATTGAAATTGCATTTAATTATGTTATGTGTCTCTCTTGAGGCTTTCTTGAGAGAGATTTATTTTAATGTTAATTTATTTTGAGTTTGTATTTTTTAAACATTCTTTTCCTTAGACTATTTGTCTTTAGCAAGATTTGTTGGAATCCAATTTCTTGCCCTTGGTTTTGAGAATTTATTTGAAGAAATAAATCACCCAGTTTTAATCTTTTTGAGTAGGAAAAGTAACACCAAAACACACACTACAATGATGATAATGAAATTAGAGATGTCAACAATGAAGTCAAGTGCTTATTGGTATTAATTATGGAATTGATATCTCAGTGAATTCAAACTTGTCATACTAATTGCCTACTCTAGAATGAATCCTTAAACATCTCATTTCATCATCTTTGTACTGCATGTTTTCCTTCAATATATTTAACAATCCATCCACAAGAAAAAAGAAATAGAAACACTTCTACTTAGTCAATATGCTACTTATGCCATTCTTATTGTTAGAAAATTAAATATTACAGAGCATGCAACATATAAAGTATGCGGAAAACACAAGCACACAAAACACATAAAACCAAAGAGACACAGATATACGTGGTTTACTCAGTTTGGGCTACGTCCACCCCGAACAGCAGTCCTTCCTTTCTATTATCCATAAAAAATGAAGAGACACAACCTACAACAGATTCGCTGTAATATCCTATGTTCTCTCTCACAGTCTCCCTATCTATTTCTCGCTCTGAGAATACACAAACCATACATAGCCGCAATACAATACCCTCATAAAAGTGAGGGGTTGTCTTCTAGGGCAAAAAACCCTAAACTAAACATAACTTCTACTGTCAGATCATCCACCTAATGAATGGCCCAGATTGACTAGAAATTACTATACTTTTACAAGGGAATTTTACATCTGTTCTTAGCTTCGGGGGCGCTGCCCCAGAAACCCCCTGTCAGTGGGGGGCTCCATAAAGTCGCAGCCGTCCCCCTTGGACCCCCCAGACAACGTTTAATTTCCGCCCCAATAAGGTACATGGGTCCAACGCTGTGATACAAAATAAACAAGATAATCAGGTTCCACACCCAACAATCTCCCACTTGGAGATTGATTGTAGCAATTGCATCGCTACTTCATTTGCTGGACAATAACTCCTCTTTGGACCTGGCTGTTTCTCATCTTCATTGTCATCCTTGAAGACCAGTTGAAACTGAGCATAATCTCAGTTTCTCCCTGGTTACAACTTTTGTTAGCATATCTGCAGGATTTTGGCTAGTGTGTATCTTTTCTAGCTTCAACTGTCCATCTTCCAATACTGACCATATGAAACGGTACTTGAGCTGTATGTGTTTAGTCCTGGAATGAAATGCTGAGTTCTTTGCAAGATGAATGGCACTTTGGCTATCACTGTATAACGTGCCCATATCATGCTTCTTACCCAATTCATCCATAAACCTTTGTAACCAAATTATTTCTTTACTAGCCTCTGTAGCAGCAACATACTCTGCTTTTGTTGTTGAAAGTGCAACAACACTTTAGATTTTTGAAACCCAACTGACAGCTGTTCCACCTACAGTAAATACATATCCTGTAGTGCTCCTCCTGTTATCTCTGTCACCTGCCATATCTGCATCAACATATCCCTGTAGAGCAATGTTTGAACCACCAAAGCATAATGCTTGATTTATGGTACCTCTCAAATATCTGAGAATCCATTTTACTGCCATCCAATGTTCTTTTCCTGGATTATTCATGTACCTACTTACAACTCCCACTGCATGTGCAATATCAGGCCTTGTGCAAACCATTGCATACATTAACCTTCCAACTGCTGATGCATATGGAACTTTAGACATATAATCCATGTCTTCTTTGGTCTTTGGGCACATCTCCTTACTAAGTTTGAAATGGCTAGAAAAAGTTGTACTAACTGGTTTTGCATTCTGCATATTAAATCCTTTCAACACCTTCTCTATGTACTCATTCTGAGACAGTGTTAATTTGCGATTTTTCCTTCTCTAGTTATCCTCATACCAAGGATTTGTTTTGCGGCTCCCAAATCCTTCATTGCAAATGAATTTGAAATTTTCTTTTGAGCACATTTATTTCCTGCATGTTAGACCCTGCAACAAGCATGTCATCTACATAAAATAACAATATAATATAGCTACCATCATTTTGCCTTTTTAGATAAACACAATGATCAGAGTGACATCTAGTATAACCTTGTTCAGACATAAACTTGTCAAATTTTAGATACCACTACCTTGGAGCCTGTTTTAAGCCATACAAGCTCTTCTTTAGCTTGCACACTAATTTTTCTTTCCCTTTGACCTCATATCCTTCTGGTTGCTCCATATAGATCTCTTCCTCCAAATCTCCATGGAGAAATGTTGTCTTTACATCTAATTGTTCAAGATGTAAATCTTCCGCTGCTACAAGACTTAAAATAGTTCTGATTGAATTCATCTTAACAACAGGAGAAAATATTTCATCAAAATCAATACCTTTCTTCTGTGCAAACCCCTTCACCACAAGTCTAGCTTTGTACCTCTGTTTTCCTCCATCTTCTTTCTTCAGCCTGTAAACCCATTTATTCTGCAATGTAGTTTTACCTGCAGGCAACCTGACTAAGTCCCAAGTCTGGTTATGCATTAAGGAGTCCATCTCTTCTTCCATGGCTAGCTCCCACTTCTTCCTGCTTTCAACCTGCATTGCTTCTTCATAACATTCGGGTTCACCAGAATCAGTCAACAATAAATAATATAATGACGAAGAGTATCATTCAGGGGGTCTACTTATCCTGGCAGATCTTCTAACACCACTTTCAGGTGTTTGAGGTTGTTGTTGTTGTGGTGGTGGTGGTTGTTGTTGTTGATTATTATTATTTTTAGGCAACTTTACTTTTTCTGTGATCTCATCAAGAACTATGTATTCTTTGTTTTCTTTTTCCTGTTTCTTTTCCTGCAACTGATTCTTATACAAGACCTTTTCATTGAATATTACATCTCTGCTCCTAATGATTTTGTGATTTTCATAATCATATAAGCGATAACCAAAATCATTAGCACCATATCTAATAAAGGTACATTTCTTTGATTTTTCCTCAAGCTTTGTTCTGTTTTCTTTATTAATATGGACAAAGGCCTCACAACCAAAAGGCTTTAAAAAGGAGTAGTTTACCTTTTTACTTGTCCATGCTTCCTCTGGAATACCACCATCCAAGGAACTTGAAGGCCCTCTGTTTATTAGATAAACAACAATATCTACAACATCTGCCCAAAATTGTAAAGGCAATCCTGCATGCAATCTCATGCACCTTGCACGCTCCATGATTGTTCTGTTCATCCTTTCTGACACACCATTTTCTTGTGGTGTTCTTGGGACTGTCTTCTCTCTACGAATTCCATGCTCTGAACAGTACCTATCAAACTCTTTGCTGCAATACTCACCTCCATTGTCTGATCTGAGACACTTCAACTTCTTTCCTGTCTCAATCTCAACCAAAGCTTTCCATTTCTTGAAAATATCAAATACATCAGATTTATTCTGAATACAATAAATCCATTTTTTTCTAGTTGCATCATCAATAAAAGTAACATAATAATGAGAGCCACCAAGAGATGATACCTGAGAAGGTCCCCATACATCTGTATGCACAAGCTCTAATTTTTCGCTCTTCTTTTCTTTACCAACTCTTAGAAATCTGACTCTCTTCTGTTTTCCATAAATGCATTCCTCACAAAAATCCAAATCAACATTCTTCAAACCCGACAACAAATTTCTTAAGTGAAGAATCTTCATCCCCTTCTCACTCATGTGTTCAAACATATGATGCCATAATTCTGCATCTACTCCTTTGGAAGTTAAAGCATTAACAGAGTTAGAAATACCATTTCATAAATACAATGTACCAACCTTTTCTCCTTTTGCTATTACTAGGGCTCCTTTGGTGACCTTCCAAGTTTTATCTATGAAAGTTGTCACACAACCTTCACTGCCTAACTACCCTGTTGAAATCAGATTTTTCTTCAGATATGGAAAATGCCTCACCTCCTTTAATAACCATTGGTTTCCATTTTGTTGTTTTACAGGAACTTTACCCATTCCAACAATTTTACAGGGTTTATCATCACCCAAATGAACTTGTCCAAAATCTCCTTGAACGTAGTCATGAAAATATTTCTTATCAGGTGTGGCATGCAATGAGGCCCCTGAATCTACAACCCAAGAATCAGTAACATTTTCGAAACAAAGAATAAAAGAATCTTGTAACACGTCACTTGTCACATTTGCTTCATGATTGTTTTCTTGCTGTGCATCTGCTTCTTTTCCCTTCCGAGATCTACAGTCTTTCTTTAGGTGTCCTTTCTTTCTGCATTTCTAGCACACTATCCCAAATCTAGACTTGGATCTTCCTTTCCATGATTTATTGCAATATCCCAAGCTCTTTACTCTTTCCATTCTTCTTCCCCTAAACTCTGCACTCAAATCATTACCCGATGTCTCACTGGAGATTTTCCGTTGCATTTCCTCGCTAAGGATAGCACCAAAAACATCATAAAACTTTAAATTACTAGATCCGGAGACAGAGTTACTAATGGCCATAACTAAACCATTCCAGCTTTCTGGCAATGAGCACAGAAATAAAAGAGCCCTAACTTCATCATCAAAGTTTACCCCTACAGAACTTAACTGACTGGTAACTGTATTAAAATCATTTAAATGGTCTACAACAGATCCACCTTCCGACATCTTCATATTAAGTAAACGTTTCATAAGAAATACCTTGTTTGAGGCCGAGGGTTTTTCATATAGTTTCGCCAACGCCTTAATCAAACCCTCTGTTGTTATTTCCTTCGAAATATTGAAGGCTACCGATGCCGTGAGGCACAACCGTACTGTTCTGAGCGCCTTTCTATCGAGAATATCCCATTCTGCGTCTGTCATAGTCGTCGGCTTCTTTGTTTTTCCGCTCAATGGTAGGTACAGATCTTTCTGATACAGATAATCTTCCATCTGCATATTCCACAATGGAAAGTTTTGGCCGTTAAATTTCTCGACCCTAAACTTACCATCTTTCACCATTGCTCCCACTCGAACTAGGAACCCTTATTTCCTGCGAGTTTATCAGCCAAATAGACCTTTGGCTCTAAAATACCAGTTGTTAGAAAATTAAATATTACAAAGCATGCAACATATAAAATATGCATAAAACGCAAGCACACAAAACACATAAAACTAGAGAGACACATATATACGTGGTTCACTCAGTTTGGGCTACGTCCACCCTGAATAGCCAGTTCTTCCTTTCTATTATCCAGCAAAAATGAAGAGACACAACTTACATCAGATCCGCTGTAATATCCTCTGTTCTCTCTCATAGTCTCTCTATCTATTTCTCGCTCTGAGAATACACACACCATACATAGCTGCAATACAATATCCTCATAAAAGCGAGGGGTTGCCTTTTAGGACAAAAAACCTTAAAATAAACATAACTTCTACTGTCAGATCATCCGCCTAATGAATGGCCCAGGTTGACTAGAAATTACTATACTTTTACAAGGCAATTTTACATCTATTCTTAGCTCCGGGGGCGCTGCCCCCGAAACCCCTCTCCAAGTGGGGCTCCATAAAGTCGCAGCTGCCCTCCCTGAACTCTCCAGGCAGCATTTAATTACGGGCGGCGTTGCTGCCCCATTAAGGTACAAGGGTCCAACGCTGTGATACAAAATAAACAAGATAATCAGGCTCCACACCCAACACTTATCTTTATCGCACTACTGAAACATGGTTATAACAAATCAAAATATTTGATAAAGAAATCTCACTTCCTCTTACTCTATTAAATTGTTGGGCAATAAAAGGCAGATTTGACATGAGTTTGAGGCTACTCATATCCCTAAAAATGATACAAATTGTGTGCCTAATTTTGGTTTGGTAGATTTATACATGGTTACATCCAATTAAAACTAGCAAATTCTCAAAACTAAAATAGAGTAAGATAGTGTAATGAAGGGCAAGGAATTTTTATTTTATTTTATTTTATTATTATTTTCTTTTTCAAAAAATACTATGTTTTGGTATTTATAAGATGTATACTTCCGAATTTTTCCCGTATTAAAATTTGGGTAGTCGAATTTTTTCCGTATCGAATCGAATCTGAATCCAAATTCGAATTCGAATTCGGTAACTATGCTTTAATGCATATGTTACACTCTCCTTAACCAAGGCATGCATACCTTTCTTAATGTCATAAATTACTAAGGCATCTGTTTCTCTCTTTAATGGCATGAGTTACTCTCCCCAAAATGGCATATATTACTCTTCCTCAAGGTATGTGTATTGCTCCTTTATGACAAGAATCAGTTGCTCCTCCTACATATGTGTCTCATGTCTTCTCACTGGACTAATTGTGCATTGTGAAAGAAAAATTCGAACTTGAAAGAGAGGGTTGGAGAGACTTAAAGAAGATTGTGAGAGAGAGAGATTTGGAGAGTAAGAGCATAACTTGGTGAGCTAAGGTTGATTCAGTGCTTTTGTGCTTCAGTGTTGATTCAGTTGATGGGAAGGTTGATTCCATGTTTGCATCTATTGTTGCTACCAGTGATCTTCATGCTATAACTTGTTCAAATTTGAGTGAACTTACACATTCTCTTGATCTCTCATTGTACTTTGTATCTTTGCTGAACAATTGATATCTAATAGAAGAAGAATATGGTTGGGTTTTCCCCTTGTGGGTTGTATTGTGGTCATTGGACCTAAATTCTTTGTGTCTCATTTTCTTCTTGGCTGTCTTCTATTGTGCAGTTGGTTTATGTTCTATCTACAATTGCTTAACTAATATTGTACCAAAAGCAAGTTTTTGGAATAAGTAATTGTTTTAGCATAGAACATTAAAATTTTAACAAATTATTCTTGTGTTAATTGAAAAACAATCATTATGTAAGTCATAAATCTCCATAAATATTTTTTTTTCCACAATAATAATGAGAATTTATATTTGAAAAAGTTGTGGGCAAACTATACATGAAATTTTTTCAAAATGTTTTTGGTTCTTGGTAGACATAATGTAAGATCCATAGAGAAGTAAACACCATTTTTTTGTGGTGGCATATTAATTTATTTTTTGCCCTGAAATCTGCAGTTATATTGCCGGACAAAGTGGGATAATAACAAAATTATTAAAAAATATATTTTATCATAATTCCCATCTAGGATCAAGTTGAGTACTCAAAGATAGGTTTACAATGCCTTTTAGATTTGTTTCCTGCTACTTAGATCTATACTTTGTGATAGTTCAGTGAAAATTTACGGGTTGCAAATACAAGTTGTTGCTTCTTCCTTCATGAGGATACCTATGTCTCATGGAGTGATTGGCAAATTATTCAATGGAGCTTAGACTTCTTGCATATCATGTTCTGCCTTCTCTAAGGGTTTGTCGTCTTTTGAGCCGCTAGATTTTGATTGAGATGGATTAATGTATGGATCGATAAGGCTTTGGGTTTCAAAAGTAATTGCATCTCTGCTAGCATTTGGATTGGTTTTTTTGCTTCAATTTATCATTGTTATTTGGTGGTTCACATTAGCACCATTCTATAATACAAGCTTCTAATTATGTTTTCCAGATCCAATATTTTTTGCTTCTTCTTGGACATGGGTAGGGCAAGAGGAGAATGTGTGTCCAATCATGAAACAAGATTTGTAATGGAAGTTGTCATGTTCATAGATGTTTCCGAATATATTTACTTGTGTCAATCCAAATCTTGTTAAGAGGGCCTTTTGAGAGAACTAATTTCAACATTGAGCCTCACAAAGGTTGTGCATGGCCTTTCTACCATTTTGGGGCTGTGATAATGAAATTTGCAAATGCCATTTCCAATCTCAGTCATGGTCCCAAGAGGCTGGAGTTGAATGGGAAGATTATGGAGCCTTACCCACAAGGGTTTTGAGGTTGAACATTTTACATAAGGGTTGAAGGAAGGGTACAAGGGCTTCATGCAAAGGTCAATATATCCCTAAACATAGGAGTTGGAATGGAGAATGATGTCCCTATCCAAATTTGCATCAAATTCTACAATGGGGAAATCTGTGCACACAAGTAGACATATGCCTCCTTGAATAGAAGAGGTTTCCAACTTCGAAAAATCGAGGTTAGCTAAGTGGCAAACGATCCCATGTTTTTCATAGAAGTTGGATAGGTGCTTCACTATCTTAGTCACAAAAATGGTGGGAATGGAGGAAAAATGATTGAAATGTGTTGAGGAGGGTACTAGGTAGAACTGTGAAACCTTGATGATCATACTACACCCTTAAGAAACCTTGATATCTATAGCACACACATAGGGGCTATAGGTAAAATGACGAAAAAATGGCTCGATCAAGATTTGATGGCATTAGACCTCATTTGGGTAATTTCAAATCATGGGATCTTGAATCCATCGGCGTTGAGTCTTGGACTTGCAAGGGCACATTCATTTAAAGACAATATTGTGATGGCTAGGGCAAAACCCTAGTCCATTCCAATCTTGTTAGATGAAAATAACCTCCATAAGCATTATAAAACAAAAGAAAGAACAATTCTCCCAACATACCAACATAAATCAACATTGTTTGATGATATACTAATGGATCTCAATGGGAGGATCTGCTCAACCCATTGAGGCATTCAATTTTGAAGAGAAGACCAGGAGAGAAAAATAAAGGTGACCACTTTTAGTAAAGTTTGAGTTGAGGTGGTTATGTGTTTGTAAGTGATTTTAGGACAAATCACTATAGCATCTAATTCATTAATAATTCAACATCACGTTATTGTTGCAAAACAAAAAGTAACCCTTTTTATGTAACAATGATTATACCAATGACACAATTTATAAAGTATATATCACTATAAATCAATATAATGTTTATAGGCTTAAGTATTACTAAATTAGTTAATTTTAAAATATAAAATACTAAAATATAACTCTTATGTCATAAGAATATAATATATAATATAATGAAAGATGTAATATGGCGAATTCTATATGTATATATATGCACCACATATGAATGATAGGAATGGAATTTATTAGTGACTTTTTACATATCATTGCCCATATGCATTTTATATTTAAATGGGTAGTAGGTATGGAGTTATTAGTCTCGACAAAGTCTAACACAAGGGTGTGGTGCTATTAAGCTTGGCATAGAGAGATATCATGTTTAAACTTAGGCACATTATGCATTTGAAGTTAGACTTATGAATTATAATTTGATTCTTGATAAAAAGGAGGAGCAAATGGATTGTTATAAGTCCATAAATATTAATATTTAAATAAATAAAACTATTTGTAAAATAAATGCATTTCATAAGAGTAGTTTTATAGATTAAATTATTTAACAAATGGAAATAAAAAATCCTTATTCAAACAACAAATGGGGTCATTAATGAATGGTTAAAAAATGTACTATTATTTTAATGGCTTAAAAATTTACAATTGTAAAGGACAATCAACTAAACTATAACATGAATTCCTAGTTTCGACCATCATGTTTTGATTATGGTGGCAACAACAAAGCCACTCAAATGGAATGATGGATAAATACCCTCATAGATATAATGAATAATTTATTAGTGTATATCACATAAACATGACAATGTTATACAAAGTGGTTTTTTTTTAGTAACAAGAATTGGTAGATAATTTATATTATGAAAAATGTGGGCTAAGACCAACATCAATCAACAACATGATGCAGAGATTACAAGGTTTTGAAGCCTATAATCTATTGACAATACATAATTGATATGCCAATTGGGGGTGGCAAAATCCAACCAATAGATAGCCATAACATGTAGAAAAACTTGATTGTGTATATCTTACAAGAAGACCTAGAAAGTCATAAAACTTTACAAAAAATTAATTAGGGAGAGGAGGAGAAACACTAGAGTCCATTATTGTCCATACAAGTTCCAATTGAGGGGAGTCCAGTGCTAGTGCATTAAAGCCCAGGAGGTTGGGCCACTTTGCTTCTTCTGCTTGCCTTGTTACCAAGATTTATTGAATGACAGAGAGACCAATTGTAGAATTTGGTGATGATGGATGGAGAGTGGCACATTAAGCTTCCAACTTTCTAACTTGCCTCTTTAGTTTGAACACAATGCCTGTTACAACGTCTCTTTGTTGGAGGTTGGGCTACTTTGCTTCCTCTGCTTGCCTTGATACCAAGATTTATTGAATGACAAAGATACCAATTGTAAAATTCAAAGACAACAGGGTGATAATGGATGGAGAGTGGCACATTTAGCTTCCAACTTTCTAACTTGCCTCTTGAATCCGACGGCAATGCCTGTTACAATGTCTCTTCATTACGCGGTTGAGAATTATTAAGCTTGTAGTTGTTGTGAGAGAAAGAGAAAGAGAAAGAAGGCACACGAGTCCTTTTCCTTTGAGTCCCATTGATGCATGAAGGCTTGTAGTTGGTCCTTGATACCCATTAAGGTCCACTTGGAAAGACTAACTTGAGATACATAGGCTAAGAGTGAGGGTAGGCTAGGATAAGAGTCCAATCACAAAGGAAAGTTAGAGAGGAGGTTAAGGTCCCCATTGCAGAGCTGAATTTTCTCTAGGGTAGAGAACCATTGAAGCACAACAAGCCATCTTACACACAAATAATTGGGAATCAAGAGCCTTTGATTAGCCCTAAGTCTATGAGCCACCATCGTGATAGCCACCAAGGTACTTAGACACATAGATGAGGATGTAGGAGGAAAGAAAACAATAATAAAACCACTAAGGGGGTGGTGTCGCTACAACCTAAGAGGGAGTAGTTAGGTAGCTAGGGCGCAAGACATCCCCTCATCCAAAACCTTTTAAATCATGATTGGTTCTAAGAAGATATGAGCCACGCTGACTTTATTTTCAAATTGAAGAGTCCTACTGCCAAATGATGACTTAAATCATGGGAATGGATACATGTGTATGATGTATAAATATCCATCACAATAAATATGTATTTTATGTTGGATGGGATATGTGTACACTATGCTCAATTATCCAAGACTAGGATTTTTCTTTCATAAGCATGTTGTTTTTTTTATATCTATTATGTTATTTTGCATACTTAATTTAGTGCAACCATTTTCTTTAATGAGAACATGTTTTTTTATCAAATAACATTGCAAGTCTTGTAACAAAAGGGCATGATGGATGTATGATATGTAAATTGTCATGGATATTCCATTGGACAATTCGTCACAACAGATCTGATAAATTTTACTTAAAAATTTGAAATCTACACTATGAGGATTAATTTCTCTTTAGATTCATAGATATGTAAATTATTGTTTATTGTGTATGCATGCAAATTATAATTATGTAGAAAATATAGAACAAAAAAATAAAAGCTCACAAACTATGATTGACACAAGATATAATCTGAAAAACCCTTTCTAGAGAAAACCTATATGGAAGGTGAGGTCACTCTGCTCTATTTATATGAATAGAAAATGGTTGCGGGTACAAAGAAGTAGACATGTGGCTCGTGGGCTACTAGAATGCACAAATCCTCTTTGTGTGCTCTCTCCCTATCCCTCTCATCTATGGAACACATGCACTTGAAAAGAATGGAACCCTTTTCCTCCTAGTGTTTCAGTCATAACACAACCTGATGGCTTACTAGTGGTTAGGTTTGACTCCTTCAACCCTTAACTAGATTTAGAATATTGACTCTTCTAGAGTCTTCTTCATCATGAGCACATGACTAGAAATTTTCCACTAATAACGAGAGCTGTTGTGGCATCCTCTTGAATTATGGTGTTCACTTTCGATAGGTCAACTTTTGGGAGGCTTAACTTTCTCATACGAGCCTTGATTGAGGCGATTCTTACACTGTTGGAAAGGTATCAACGTGTAGATTATGGAATCTAGTTACATAGTAAGGTCAAGACCACAAAAGGTGTTCATTTAAGGCCTCAAAATGGTTCATGAATTTTTCGACCCGAAATTTTCCAAACTAGCACCGATGGGAAAAATGGTCCTATGCAGTGATTAATCCACTTTTTCCACTCTTAAAGCATTAAGATGGATGAAAAATAATATGATGATCTAGTACAACTCAATATAAGTGTTGTGGACCTTTAATGGAGGCTTAATGATTCGATGACCTACAAAATCTTAGTGTATGACTATGCAAGTCTATTCCTCCACCACCCTTATAGAAAATAAATGTCTTGTTTTAATGGTAAACCAAAGAGTAATCACAGGCCTAAAATAATAACACAAACATACTGGCTTATGGCATACAAAACAAAAAAGAGAAGGAAATTATAAAATTGTTTCATTCAAATTGGGATCCTACGTTTAGTGATCCTAAATTTTTCAATGCCTATATTGAGAAAATTCCCAATGCAATGAAAATGAAATATACCTTTGATAATTTTCCATACATGTATGATCTTAAGGTTGCACACCTACCAAATCCATTACACATATTCCAAAAAATTCTTCTTTATGTATGCATATATCATCAACCAAAAGTGACACACTAGGTGTTAGAAGAGATATTACTTATTTGAATTCTAAAAAAAACATTAGCCCAAAAGTTCAAGTTGAGGAGAGATTGGTCCTTTTTGGTATTTTGAAGAAGGTGACGTCCCATGAATTTTGCGGCTAGTCTATGGCAAAGGATTTTATAATGGGTGTGAAGAAATATTCATTATATGGGTTGAATCTACAACATTTCTTCATCATAGAAGGATATTTGTTGGGTTTTAAATCACATGACCATCTGAACCTTCTAAGGATATGTATGAGGATTATATGGTTCATTTCTATAGTGTAGGTTATATCATATGCACCAAATGGTATCATTGCAATTATTTTTTTACATGTTTATTTTATAGTGCCATTATCCTTTGCTCATGCATGATTGTGTGAACCATGAATTCCCTTGGATTTGTGATGCAAAATATCCAAATTATCTACATTTGTACATTGGATTACATTATATGAGATTCACATGGCTACCATTCCATAGTGGTGTCAAGAGACATATAAGATTTCTAGCGTGTCTGAAAAGAACTATCCATGAGTTTCATGGGCTTGTAGGTTCATATCCTCATTAATATAATTTATGATGGTGTTTTAGCTAAGGTGTTCTCATGTTGTTGGATGTTCTGTTTAGAGATGTGCATGAAAATTCAAAGGGTTTTGATTAACAAAGGGGAAAAAGTGAGATGTCTATGGTGGAAGGGTACATAGTATATGATTCATTCTAAATTATTCTAATTATTCACCAAGTGGAGTGGTTCAAGTTGACCATCAATATGAGGACAAAATGGGAGGTGAGCTACTTTGAACCAATAGAAAGAGACATAGATAAATAGTGTTTCAATTTTCTACAAAGTTACTATTTACATTGGACTTGATAATATTCGTTTGATCTCATAATGTTTGTTTTAATTTCATGAATATATTATTGAATTCAAAAATTTATTCCATTGATAAATTTATTCTTTATAACAAGAAGGTTGTAACACCCTCCTCCCACACTTACCCATGTTCATCGGTCCACCGGGATAAATACGTGGTGAAGAAATACTATGACATGAATCAACCTTCTAACTACTGTTAAGGAAGTGGAATTGACTAACTGAAACTTAAAATACTTTTCTTGGGAGCTACATGTCCCCTAAGAGCTAAAACACCCCTCCAGGTGCCCAAACCCTGAAGTAAATTTCTTTTTCAGTGACCTGGACTCCTAGTTGTAGGCATAACACTGCATAAATTAGACACTAGGCCTCTAGTTGCAGGCATAAGCATGGAAGGTGGCAACTGCAATCTCATTTTCCTAGTTTTGTGCCTGCAACCACAAAATTTGTGCCACATTTTCAAGGCTAGATTCCAGACCACTGCCCAAAACTTGATGAAAATTTCCAAAACGATAAATGGTACAAAGACAAAGTATTTAACACAAAACTTGACTAAGGATTTGACTTAACCAAGCCTAACCATGACAACATTTCGTCAAACACATTGTGAACATGTAATCTACAGGTCATTAATGCATATTTGAACATAGGGGTATCATACTTATCTGAAAATTATCAATAAGGTCTAATTCTCTCTCACAATAGTTTCAATAACATATATTAGCTCATGCATTCAATAATAAATCATTTAACAATCAAAACATGATAAGATCCATAACTAGAATCTATCATGAAACCATGCTTATAACCAACATATAACTAAAATAATAAAAATGATAGAACAACCATTAAATCCACATAAAAAGTACATTTACTCATGAAATACCATAGGAAAATAGCTCTTATTAACATATGCAAAAGCTGACCAAGTCAGGACTTCCACGCACCATTCGACCATAGATTGAGTTGAACCAAATTTTCTTGCAACCAATCACCCCCGTGCCATATTCCAATCATGAATTTGAGACTCACAACGAAACAACCAGGCTTCCTCAGGCTTTACCGCAATCTCGGAAAAACCAGTCAAGGGAATCCTAGGCCTGAAGAAAACACCTATACAACCAGGCTTTATTGGAATCTTGCCATTACTGGTCAAGGTATTCCTAGGCCCAAACAAGAAACATACACCACCATGCTTATCACAATCCCACAAAAAATGATCAAGGGATCACTAGGCCCTAAACAAGCTTGGATGCCTCCAGATTTTATTCACCAATGCCTTGAGGAATTTTCCCGTCTCTACCCTCAGGATTTACCACAATCCCGCCATTACTGGTCAAGGGATTCCTAGGCCCTTCAGAATTTTCCTGAGACCACCTCACTCGGTTCCAAAACCATCCAAAAATCCAAAGCTCAACCAAGTAAAAGAACCCCATAACACCATGGCTATCTGGAAATGGAAAGGTAAAGCTAAAACCACTGTCACACCTAGAAAAACCCATGCCAATGATAACAAGAGAACCAAATACACACATGCATGCCAAATATAGAAATGAAATCATACATGCAACGCGATACCTACAAGTAATCTCGTTGTAGCCGCTTGATCCAACGCTTCCTTGTTCAATCTTTTCTTTCCTTTTCTTTCTTGTCCTTCCTTTGATTTCCTTTCTCCAATGCTAGAGTGCTCCAAGAATATTCTAAGTGTGCAAGAGTATGAGAGAATAGAGAGAGAGAGCTCCAAAAATGAACTTTCAAAAGTCTCAATTGACAAAAATCCATGAAATAATCCTTATAAACCTATTTTATTGTCATTGAGGCCTCTAATTTCTGCATTTTCATTCAATTTCCATCTCATGCAAATCTGTGACCTTTCACCTTGATTTTCTCCTATTTTCCTTTATTTTCATAAATAAAATGCCAATTACTACCTCTTTGCGTTTTCCAATGCATTTTCCAATTTCCCTAGCCATAATAAACCAAAATTAACACCCACTAGGATGTTTTTCCCACCATTCAATTTGGAAAATGTGTCCCATGACCTTGATCTTATATTTTTTTTTACAAGGAAATTCAAAGAGAAGTTCTTACAAAGGTAATGAATCCATGTGTTGTATTTTATAAAAAGAAGAGAAGGACATTGGACAAAGATAAAGACTTTTAGACGATAGAATGGAGAAGCATCACTTATGTTGATCATTTAAAGAAAAAATATAATTATTGATCTATCCTAATGGTTGGGTAGATGACCAAATCATAGAGAAATAAGACACGTCCAACCATTGTTTTTTTTACTAAAGGAATCAGTAACTCGATCAGTCTCATACTTGCGTGACACAGGGTCGATTCCAACCACTACCTCTATAAACTCTAGGTGTGTATACATGCCCCTTCTGCACGCACATGTGACTCAAGGGGATTTGAGCATTAAACCTCCTCGCACATAATACTTCCTTTACATGACCATCCCAAGTTGAGCTGCCTCCCTAGGGGCTAATTCATTTCCAACCATTACCTGCATGGTGAGGAGAATTAAACATAGTGATATGGTGCAAGCTCTATCTAATACTCTCTTTATTTCATGTTTTAATACAAATTTTAATTTTGACATGTATTATGCTTTTATGAATGCTCAAGTTAGTAGACATATGGTACTATCCTTTGTTCACATTTTGCATGCACACTTTTTCCCATATATGTGGACATATGGATGTCATGTTCTCACTAAGGATATATATGATGCATGTGTTCCACTTGATAATGGAGCAAAGGTCAAATTTGACCACTCTATTCCTACTATCCACTGTGATAAGAACCTAATAAGGGGAAAGTTAGGTTATGCTGGAAATATTAAATAGATAATGTAAGTGGATTTCTCATCTTTATAATGTGTTATTTTTAGGTGAAAGTGGCGGGAAACATTTTACTAGAGTAATGTAAAGGACGATTATGATAGTGGGATAATACATATTCCCCTAAAAAGATGTTGAAAGAAAAAAATATCCTTGGATTTTCGACAAAAGTTACAATCAATAGTATTTTTACCTAGATTTGTTGGATAGGGTTTGGTGGTTTATACTAAGACATGATCTAATATCCAAACATGTTTTTGAGACAACAATGTTATCGTGCCAAGAGAGGAAAATAAGTAGGGTGATGGAAACAAAGAATGATATGCAAATGTTTTAATTGTGGTTTTCTATCATTGGATATCCATGCATTCTTAATTATCATGATTCTAGTTATATTGCAATTGTGAAATGACCACTATTTACAGAAATGACTATCCCATATAATTGTGGTGAGTAAAAATGGAATTAGGGCATAAAATTGTTTAGCAAGTATATTTGGGATTTATTTGTTATCACCATGTTTCAATATTTCCAAAAACTTAACATAATACCAAAATAAAATTTCCTTCATTTTATGATGCTATATAAGAAAAATTAACAACTATATAAGAAAACTTAACAACTATTTATAATCATCATCTTGAAAACAATAATAATTTTTTTGGAATATCAAGATATTTAATTAATTATGAATAATTTATTCAAGTTGATGATTGTAAATAAAATTGTAATATCAATATTAATGATTAGTATTATCAATATCATTATAATTGAAGGCCATCTTTTATTATTATTATTTTTATTTGATATAAAAAATTAGAATTATTTTCATGATTAAATATATTTAATTTAAAAAATGATTTAAATTTTTATTAAATTTGATTTAAATTGTTTTCATGATTTAGTATACAAGATGTTATCATTATATAAAATTAGAGACATAAAATTCACACGAATTTTTAGTTGAATAGTTTAATCAAGTTTATAAACATGTTTAATCAACATATTCTATCTTCCTTACCTTAAAAATAATGTAAAAATTATATGGCATTAACTGATTACAATTTTTTGCAATCATAATCCAAATTGAATGATTTTGTATAATTAACTTTAAAAATTACACGAAATTTCAAATTTAAACAATTGATAGATATCAATTTAATTTCTTTTAACAACTATAATGTTAACCGTTAATATAAACATAATACATTTTACAAATAAAACAATTTCAACATCACCATGCTATGAAAATATGTAATATACGTGCATGATAATATCAAAAGCAATATATATGTCAAATTAAAAATCTCAACTTGATCAATATACATGTCAAAAACTTCTAGGTATATCACCAGATCCATAGGCATCAATACCTCCACCATGTAATAATGTAGCTACCCTGATAAAATATCTAACCTCAAAATTAACCCATAGGATCAATAGGTGAAGTAGTAAATGAATCAAAATGCCTACTATCTGGAACTAAAGGTGGATAAGTAGGCCCAATAGTTGGTGTCATATGTGGATTTAGATATGTACTAGTGGTTGCATTGGTGGAGTAGTTATTGAAAGTGGAGAAGAAGGATATGGTGGAGGAGGAGAATCGGTGGATTAAAATCTTCCCTAGGCATCTCACCATATAAATATTGGAGAATATGGATGATCATGTCATGTAGCTCATCACTCCTAAGCACTCTCCCTCTGGAGTATGACGAGATACTAAAAACGTAATGAAAAAATAATTTCATATTGCAAGGAAGTCTCATATAAATCCTCTTAATCCTAGGATCCTTTGCAACCACTCTAGTTCAATTTGGTTCCCTTCTAAAGCCAATGTTACCATCAACATACACAATTGAACTATGACTTAGTGACACAATTATTGAGCTTGTCTCTATCTCATGCTATATTTGTGCTCCTAAGGTGGCTTAATAGCTTCAACCATTTCTACATCAAGTTGGAGATGATGCCCTTGACCAATGCAGAAGCCAATATTTGTAAAATAGTAGACAATAATAAATATTTAGTTTAAACAAAATCTTATAATCAATAACATATGTATTGAATAAGAAAAAAAATATGAAACTAGAATAATCAAAATATCATCATAGTATACCTCACATCCAATGTACTGACTAGAGTAAATAGAATGTTATGGTACCCTCACCATTCCAACCCTCACTACCTAACATAAAAAGAGCATTTGCACCCAACAACTTGCATGAGTACTCTGGATGGCCCCTCTTGGGCAACTTCTACCCACGTGTGCATACACACATTGGTCATCAACCTAACATAGATGGAATTCAAATGTTGACAAAGACATTGAAAAACTCTCAAATATTAAAGAAGACAACTCTTAAGCAAATGGAAAGAGATGTATCCTTTCTAACATGTTATGGAAACAATCTAGAAAAAATACAAATTATTGTAAACAACAAAAGACTACATAATTGGTTTGGGCTAATGAAAAATACAATATACATAGTATATCAAAGGTAAACTAATGTGTTTCCCATAAGTGGTATGATGTGATAGCACCATGATGATAAGGTATAGGCACCTGATCTCTTCCAAACCAAAATAATATAATCACATGTAGCCCTTGATAATCACTAAGTCATTATAGTTAGTAATTTCTACATTGATATATCTGTATATATGATAGTTTGTTTTATCTTGTAACACCAAGCAATAGAAGAAAATGGGGTAATTCCTCCCTCCTCCTGGATAGCCAAATGATGAAATAAAAGTCCTCCTTTGTAGGTTCACATCATAGATTATGGAAAACCCTAAAGGCCTACCTATTATGATCCCAAGAATATATCAACTAGCACAATAAGTATGTGATTTCCTTATCAAGTGGGTGTAAATCGGGTGGTAGGGAGGAGTTGTTATTATCCTCCCCACCCAGGTTCTAATCCCACCAATATTGACATTATTTCTCCTTGACATTCATTTCTACATTTAAGATAACCAACTCACCTAGACACGAGTGGGTTTTCTATGGATGTAGCTAGTATCGATCTCTGGTATGGTGAACCACACCAAAAAAAAAATATATGTGATTTCCTTGAGGGAGTTAAACCCCTCATAAAAATTTAGGAGGCCAACATCACTCAAAACAATGCAAGTTTGAGCAATAATAGGGTAAGGAATTATATATATATATATATATATATATATATATATATATATATATATATATATATATATATATATGACTCCCATATAAAAAAAAGTTATATGGGTTGACTTACTACAATTGTGATTGTCTCTAATTCACATGAAAATGTCATTAGGAAGATATAGATATAAAATAACTTATACAAATTTCCATTTGTAATATTTAGTTAATATTATGGTATTTATTATCCATCCTCATGTCCTTCATTTTTTGAAAATCAAGATGGGGAAAAGTATCCAGTTAGGGTTTGAATCTCTACAACAACAAGGATTGATTCAAGATTCCATGACTACTGTTGAAAGAGGGGGAATCACCCCCTATTGATGAAATATTTTCATCGAGGATCACCCCTGCACCCATGAGAAATCATTGGACAACAATGAAGGAGTTAAACCCTCTTCTACTCCCTCTATACTTGAATCTATTTAGACCTTGAATGTTGCCACCAAAGAGCTAAAGAATTAGGAGGAAAATTCTCAAAGAAAGTGAACCCCTTGGGGATCCACAAGATGTATACCAAAGGTGATTAGAGACCCATAATATGAAGTTACTTCCCCTTGAGTGGTTGAGAACATTTATCAAATGCAATATCATGCAATGATCAATTACTTTATGGGCATTTGGCCTATAGAGAAATCCTTAATCTGGTTTATTAACACTAGATGGAAACCTAAAGGCCATGTAGAATTGAAGTTGGGCTCAAAATATTTTTTTACTATAATTTTGACCAAATATAGAAGATAAAACTTAGGTTTTTAAAAATGTTCAATACTTCTTGAATTCAAACAACCTATATCTTAAATTTTGGATGGGAAACTACATCTCTAAAATGGAGTGATCAAACTGGATATGCCTTTACTTATTGCCACACAATTTTTGGGATGAAAAAATTATGGAATAAATAGGTAATTCCATTAGATATTTTGTCAAAATTTCAAAGGTTAGAAAAAAGGGATGCTATATTCCATTTGATCGAATTTGTGTCTACATGAACATATCCCAATCCCTTCCATCCTCCATATAGTTGAACTACCAAGACACCACATGGAATCAAAAAATCGACTACGATCATATTTCATTCCACTTCCACACGTGTCACAAACAAAATAATATTTTCAAGGAATCCCCTCTCAATCAATCCCATCCTCCTCCGCTTGAGCCCTCAACTCACAAGTTTCTTTATGGATTCAAGAAAATAATCTCAAAAAGAACTCCCCACAAAAAAACCCTTATGCCCCTAAACACTTAAAGTGTCAAAACTCAATAGTTTTGATATCCTCTCTAACAACATCGAGAAGTATATACCCTCCAATTGAGCCCCAAAACCATTATCTACCTCTTCATCCCATTAAACCAATTCCAACAGTAGACGAGATACCAAAAATAACAAAAGTGAATGAAGCTATGGTACAACCCCAAATAAGAAACAATGAAATTATGAAATTTTTATGGAGATGAAATAATGGATTTGGAATATGGTGATGAATTAGACTTCAAATATTTAGACCTACAATTTCTAGTAGTAGCCTGGGAAAATAAGGATCCCAAGTCTCTTTAAACACAACAAATTCAAATACTAAAGTAATCTCTTCTCAAGAAAAAGGCAGAGTATATTTAGGAAAACAAAGGTAAGAATCCAAATTAATAATATTTAGGGATCAAAATGCATGCTCATAAATAACCCATTAAAAATCCTAAACAGGAAAAAAGGAGAGGTAGAAGAAGCAATAAAATTTTGCTACAAGATTTGGCGGAAATGTTGGTTAAATCATGGAGGATAACCCTGACACCTTATAGGTACCAATCCACCCTTCCTTCCCAATGATGAATATAGTCTCATGGAACATAAGAGGCCTATATAGTAAAATCAAGAAATCATGGTTCACAAAAACAAAATCATCAAAGAATAATCCTCAATCATAATGATGCAAGAGGAAAAATGCTCCACTAAATTTGTTTCATGAATTGCATCCATCTATTTGAAATAGTGTAGATCAATAGGCATTGATACATATGGGGGATCTAAAGGAGTGGTGCTTGTATGGATCCCTATACAAATATTAATTAATTTTTTTTCTCTATTCTAAGGACACTTATATCCAAATTTTAATTATTTCTTAGCTAAAAAGGGCTACTTAACAAATATTTATGGCCCCCAATTGCTAGAAAAAAATATCTCTTTTTTAAATTCCCTTCAAAGTCATCATAGGGTCATTGGAGAATATAATTAGGTAATTGGTGGAGACTTCAACATCATAACCTCGTTAGCTAAAAATGAGGAGGCTTAACGTGACTTGATTCAGATTCCAAGATCTTCAAAGAAGTATTCTATAAAATGTACATGGTGGATCTAGAAACCAACAATGGGATGCACACTTGGAACAACTAAAGAGGGGGTGATAATTAGATAACTTCTATAATATATCATTTTCTAGTATCAAAATCAATCCCACTGGCTAACCTCCACCTTGATTATGCCATCCTTCCTTCCATAGGATCCAACCACAAGCTAATATGCCTAGACATCAACATAAAAGGTAGATAAAAAATATTCCTTTTCACATTGAATTCTTCTAGCTCCAACATCTTGAACTTCCATAAAATATTGCTACATGGTGGAAAGAAGTAGGCATGGACCTGGGAACTCTTATGATATGTTTCTATCAATTCCTGAAGTCCCCATAGCTTCATCTCAAAAATTGGAACAAGGAAGACTTTAGATCCATGTTTAAATATAAATCTAACCTATAGGAGAGAATGAATTAGCTGCAACAAACTATGATCTTAGAAGGATGCTCCGAGGCTTTGGAAGTTGAAGAACAATCGCTCCAAGCTCATGTAAGGAGCTCCTTTTTTTATAGGTAGGTTAGTTTAGAACTACCTAATTAAATACTTTAGAATGATAACATGCAAGCCTTCCTCGAAATAATACTACTCCCATTACAAACCCACTCACATCCATCTCCACTTCGAATGGATACTACCAATTTGGTAACATGAGAATTCCTAATTGGATGATTTTTCTCATGAACTCTTTAAAATTATTTTTCTAACCATTCCCACACTGGAATATCTTTCCACTTGTTGTTATGGCACAGGCTGGTGCAATTACTACTAAAAATGAAGCTCTGAATTTCCTAAGGTATCGTGTTTCCCCAACAAAACTCTTAACCTTAGAGACATTTGTAGGCATTGTGTAATTAATGATGGCCTCCATCTTTGAATGATCTATCTTAAGCTCCCATCCACCAATAACATAGCATAACTACCCAAAATATTGTTGTGGAAACTCACATTTATTGACATTTTCTAATAATTGGTGCTTCTTCAAAGTATCTAGCTCCCACATCAAGTGTGAGATGTGCTCCTCCTAGGTATCACTATAAATAGGTATACCATCCAAATAAAGAATAAGAACTGAATCAAGATAAAGGTCAAGTACGCCATTCATTAGTCTCATAAATGTAGATGATGCATTACATAGACAAAATGACATGACTAACAACTCATACAAGCCTTCTCTGTTTTTAAAGGTGGTCTGTAATAGACTCGGGCTAAAAGTTCATGTAATAAAAGTTAATAAAGGAAAAATAAGACCATGGTTAAGAGACACTTATTCCAAGCTGAAATTTGGGAAACTATATCCTAGAGGGCATCACTAGATGTGTTTATAGCTAAGGGTAAATTGGCAAATGCAATGGCTAAGGCATTAAAAAGGAAAGAAGGTATTTTGGCACATTTATTTATGAAGATAAAGGAAATTAGGAGAAAATGAAGGTGAAAGGTCACATGTTGCATATGAAGAGGAAATTGAAGGAAAATAATGGAAAATGAAGAAAATAGAGGCCTCATTGATAAAAAGGCTTATGAGGATCTCTCTCTCTCACACTCTTGGACACTTAGATTTTTCTTGGAGCATTTCAACATTGGACCAAGAAAGGGAAAAGAAAGCAAAGGAAGGACAAGGAAAGGAAGGGAAAGAAAGGATCAAGCAAGGAAGATAAATATCAAACAACATCACCAGGAATACTTGTAGGTAACAAATTGCATGTACGATTTCCTAGCTGGTTTTGACATGCATGGTATGTTCATGTTGGTATTTGGTTATTTTGTTGTTGGTGGCATGTTTTTTCCAGGTTTTGACAGTGGTTTTTAGCCTTGCCTTTCATTTTTACGGATGGGCATGGTGTGATGGAATTTTTCTCAGTTTTTAGATTTGGAATTTCCGGATGGTTTCAGAATCCGAGGCAGAGGTGACCTTAGGAGCATTCCCAAAGGCATAGGAATCCCTTGATCGATTTTTGCGGGATACACAATAAATCTTGAGGGTGGTGTCTTGGTAAGGGAATAATGATATAATGTGGATTGCGGTAAATCCTAGAGACAAGGAGACAGAAAATTCCTCAAGGATAGTGATGAGATCCAGAGGCATTCCAAGATCTATTCAGTTTTGTGATCTCGGTGCCGGTTTAGGTAAGATCACGGTATGGTGAGGGTGGAGGTGGTTTAACCTATGGATTCCCTTGGTTGATTTTGGATTGGTTTATCCTTGAGATCCCACATTCATGCTTAGAATATGGCACAGGGGTGGCTGATAGAAAGAAAGATTTGGTTCAGCCATGTGTATGGTCGAGTGGTATGTGGAAGTCCCGAACCTAGTTGGCTCTTGCCTTTGTTTAATGAAAGCTAAGTTCTCTTAAATTTGTACTTATATTTATGTGGATTTAATGGATGTTATATTATGTTTATTTATGTTGTTACATGTTGTTTATAAGCATGGTTATGTGACTGGTTCTAGTCATGGTTTATTTCATGTTTTACTTGTAACTGAAAAAATAATGGATGCAAGTCCTAATTAATGTTAAGAAAACTAATGGGAGGGGGTGGTGATACTTCTTGATAAGTTTCATATGAAATTCTAGTCCCTTATGCTCAATCTTATATTCATGACCTGTAGATTTCATTGTTTCCAAGTGTTTGACAAAATGTCAGTCCCAGTTGGGGATGGTTAGGCCTAGTCTTGGTGTCAATTTTTGGTTTACAAGCATTGTCCTTGTGTAATTTATGAATTCTAAAAGTTAGAGGTATTTATGGGTAAAGGTATAGCCCCAACCATGGAATCTAGCTTTAAAATTCACAGTCGCTAGCACAATACTGAGTGAAAAAGTCCACAGTCGCATTGATGCAGGTTTATGCATGCGACTGCGAGGTTCCAGTCGCATTGATTCCTTGTTAAGGGAGAAAATGGGGGTAAAAATCTTAGAAATGTCAAGTTGGCTCAAGGGATGGACACCTAGAGGGGTTGGGTTACTCCTAGAGGGTCCCGTGGCACCTGAGGGAAGTCAATAAGGTTTGTTTGTTAACTCCATTTCCTTAAGGTCACCTAGGAGGTTGAGTATGGTCATAACTACCCCTCATCTAATTTTTACCCAGGGTAAGTTGATGAAAGTGGGTATATGTGAGGGGATGTGCTCGATACAGGTGGTATCAGAATTAGGTTTCGCTCTCTTTGGGCCGAATATGATACCATAGACATGTGGTATTAGAGCATGGTTGTGCTCTCTTTGGGAAACATTTGATGTTGTCAAAGTTATTGTCATCATGCATGGGATCAGGGTATACTGTTGGTATGGTCATGCATGATGTTATATGTTGATATACTGATTACCTCGATATGTTTATGATTATACATGTACATGTTAATGTGGACTAATCTTGTAGAAGAGACAATCATCCCCTGGACAACAAAAAGATATGTATTTTATTTTGGTATCTATTTGTTTTTTTGACATGATATAATTGCAGGAACAAGAGAATCAAGGATGAAGAGAAAAATGGTAGACTATAGTTCCCGTGAATCTCCCTATAGATCAGTTGGGAAATAAGGAGATTAGTATTCTCCTCGTGTGGCAGATACATTGAGGAGTTTGAGGGCCATTAGGGGAATTTTGAGGTCTAAAATGGGCCTCCTAAGGAAATTATAAAATAATAGTGGAAATAATAAAATGAGATTTGATTACATCATCAAATTTTGGAGGAAAAAAAGAAAAAACTGCTTTTTCAACTCGTATTTTCAACTTATCTCCCAAAGTTTTTACTCAAATTTCAAGCGGAGTATTCAGGGGATGCAAAATTTAATTCTTTATCCAAGGAGTACCCATGTTGCATACTTTTGATCGATCCTACTACGTGAAAAATGAGAAATACATAAAAAACGTGATTGTAATCACATTTTTTATGTATTTCTCATTTTTCGCGTAGTAGGATCGATCAAAAGTATGCAACATGGGTACTCCTTGGATAAAGAATTAAATTTTTCATCCAACGAGTACTCCCCCTCAAAATTTGAGTAAAAAATTTGGGAGATAAGTTGAAAATACGAGTTGAAAAAGTAGTTTTATTATTTTATTATTTTTTAATATTTTTACCCTTTTACTTAAAAAATGGTGAATCATCCCCAATGGTTGACATCATCATCTTGAATCCTATTGGTTCTTATAAATTTTATTTTGGTTGTACATTTTTCTTAGGAGGCCCATTTTAGACCTCAAAATTCCCTAATGATAGATAAGAATTTGCAAGGCATATATTGACATCTTGGTTGAGGTTCATGAAAGACTTGCAAGGGCTCAGGAAAAGCAGATAGAGGTAAATGCATCGATTCTTTAGAGCTTGTAAGAGTTTCAAAAATAGGGATAAATGAGGAACAGTCAAGACCAGGAAGAGAATACTAATAGAGTCTATGGTAGCAGGTCTCGGTCTGGACATAGTTTGGATAGAGGCGACACAATTAGAGGTGGAAAATCCTTAGACACACCTGGTAGGAGGACTAGTATATATGGGAATCCTTCTAGTTTATCTTCCAGGAGACATCATCATAGTCGTCACCGTCATCATCCTTATAGGAGGGGTGAGTACTTGCCTGAGGAATTCAAGAAATTCAAGCCGCCTACAATTGATGGAGAGATGAAGAAGTTAGAATATGTAGAGGCATGGTTACTTGGGATGAAGAAATTATTTAGATTTCATAGTTATACAAAGAACATGAAAGCCAAGATAGCCACTTTCAGTGTTAAAGGGAAAACAAATATCTGGAGGGAGGATGTGAAGAATGTTAAAGGTATTCGAGAGGATGACTTGATTTGGGATGAGTTTGAGAGGCTCTTCAAGAAGAAGTACCTATGGGAGAGGTACTATGATGCCAGAGCTAAGGAGTTTTATGAGTTGCAGATGGGTTCCATGAGAGATGATGAGTATATTAGTAGGTTCTCGGAGCTGTTGAGATATGTGCCTTACCTCAAGGAGGAGAAGGCCAAGGTTCAAAGATTCATCAATGGGCTTAGAGTAGCATACAAATACTGGATTGAGTTCGATGAGCCTAGATCGCTAGAAGAGGCCATTCGAAAGCTAAAGCATTGTTATGAGTAGTCAAAGCGCAAAGTTGATCCTAAGCATGAATTGAAAGGAAATGATAAAGCTAAAGGAAGATGGCCACCAAAGCGGGGAAGACCTCAAGATGCAGGTGAGAAAAAATGTGGTTCCTTACAAGAAGTTCAGTACAATTGAGAAGGGGTATGGATCACAACCTGGAGAGCATAAGACTAGAGGTGATAGTAGAGCATCGTTGTAGTGTTATATATGTGGCAAGGATCATTACAAGAGGGATTGTACACAGTATCAGGGTGGTATGCCCCAGATCTATAGTGCTCAGGAGGCACATACAGTTGGGGATGTTGGTAATAGTATTCCTCGGATTTATGCAATAGTGGACAACAGATAGGAGGATCACCAGGCATCTATCAATTAGATGGAAGGTACGCTTTGCGATCAAGTTATTTATATTTTGATTGATCCTGGATCTAATTATAGTTATGTTAATCCTAACCTAGTAGATAAGTGTGGCTTGAGAAAAGAAGTGCATGCAGAATATTGGTTGGTGCAGTTGACTATAGGTACGAAGAAGAGAGTTCACCATTGGGTGAGAGCTTGTGAATTTGAGTTAAATGGTATGCCTACAACATCAAATTTGAATGCACTGCCATTGGGATCATATAACATGATTTTGGGTATGGATTGGATGTACCCTCACAAGACCAAAGTAGACTATTATAACAAGGCCATTGAGTTCCTAGATGATAATGGAGAAATGATAATTCTACAAGGAAAGAAGAAGCCTACATTAATGAGGATGGTCACAACTATGCAGGCTAAGCACATTTGTAGAAATGGTTGTGTGATTTTTGCAGTGCATATTTCTAGTGACAAGGGTAAGGATGTTGAGGATGCATAGATTTTCCAAAGGTATCTTGTATTGAAGCAGTTTCAAGATGTGTTTCCAGCAGAGATTCCAGAGTTACATCCTCACAGGGGAGTGGACCTTTCTATTGAGTTGGTACCAGGGGCAGCACCAACATCAAAGGCACCTTACAGGATGAGCATGCCAGAGTTAGTAGAGTTGAAGTTGCAGCTGAAGGAAATGCTTGACAAGGGATACATTAGGCCGAGTGTATCGCCTTGGGGTGAATAAATATTGTTTGTGAAGAAGAAAGATGGTACTCTTAGGTTATGCATTGATTATAGGAAGTTGAACAAGGTGACCATCAATAAAAGGTATCTGTTGCTGAGGATCGATGACTCGTTTGATCAGTTGAAGGGAGAAAAAATGTTCTCTAAGATTGAATTTAGGTCAGGATATCATCAGATATGCATTAAAAAAGAGGACATCTACAAGAAATCCTTCAGGACTAGGTATGGGCATTATGAGAGTGTTGTAGTTCCATTCGGTTTGACTAATTCCCCCAAATACATTTATGTGCTTGATGAATAGTGTGTTGCATCCTTATTTGGACAAGTTTGTTATTGTATTCATTAATGACATCTTGGTATATTCTAAGAATGAGAAAGAGAATGTCGAGCATTTAACAACAATGTTGAGATTTGTTAAGAGAGTATCAGTTATATGCTAAGCTTAGCAAGTGAAATTTATTCCAGATAGAGGTACACTACTTGGGACATGTTGTTTCCAAGGAAGGAATAGCAATAGATCCAGAAAATATAAGACTCATCATGGAATGAGAAACTAATAAGAATGTGGAGGAATTCAGATAATTTATGGGATTAGCAAGTTACTATAGGAGGTTCATCGAAAACTTCTCCTGCATTGCATATCATATTACATCTTTGCAGAGAAAAAGTAAGAAGTTTGAATGGACAAAAGAATGTGCATCTATTTTTGAGAAATTGAAGCAGTTGTTGACAAATACTCTAGTTATTAAGATCATGGATCCACATAAAGAGTTTGTAGCATGTACAAATGATTGTAAAAGAGGACTTGATGGAGTCCTTATGCAGGAGGGACATGTGGTATGCTACGAGTCCAAGAAATTGAATGAGCATGAATAGAACTATGCAAAAGATGATCTTGAGTTGGTAGCAATAATTCATGCATTGAAGATGTGGAGGCGTTATATTCTTGGAAGGATATTTGTATTTCTGAGTGATCACAATGGGTTGAGATATTTGTTTTACCAACCGAATATGAATGCCAAGAAAACTAGATGGTTGGCCGCTCTTAGTGAATTTGACTTCGAGATCAAATACATTAAGGGAAAGGAGAACAAGGTTACAGATGCTCTCAGCAGGAAAGTACAAGTGAACCCTATAAAAAATATGAGTTCCTATGGGGTAGACTTACGTGATCGGATCTTACAGGCAGGACATCAGGATAACATGTATGGGAGCTCAGGCACAGGTTACATCAGAGTACATGTACGAGTGCAGGTACAGGTGATAAAGATGTATATTAACGTCTCACGGTATATGGTTTGGCGAGATTTAGGGACAAGATATATGTGCCAGACAGTGGTGAGCTCAAGAAGGTGATCTTGAGGGAGTTTCATGCGAAACCATATTCAGGTCACCTAGGCTATCAGAAGACATTGACTGCAGTAAAGAATTTTTATTATTGGCAGAATCTGAAGAAGGATGTGGTAGATTTTGTGGCTAGATGGTTGGATTTACAGTAGGTAAATGCAGAATGTAGGCATCCAGGTGGACTATTACAACCGATTTCGATTCCAGAATGGAAATTGGAGGTCATTTCCATGGATTTTACTACAAGCCTTCCGAGGACAATGAGGCAACATGATTATATCATGGTTGTGGTCGACAAGTTGAGCAAGGTGGTTCACTTCATTCCTGTAAAGACTACATATTTAGATAATGAGGTGGCGCAAGTATTCATGAGGGAGATTGTGAGATTACATGGTGTTCCAAATAATATTGTGTCAGACAGTGATGCTAAGTTCACTTCCAAGTTTCAGAAGGAGCTATTTGTCGGTTTGGGGACAGAATTGGACTTCAGTACAAATTATCACCCACAAACAGATGGAAAAACATAGAGGGTAAAAAAGATACTGGAGTACATGTTGAGGATGTATGTGATGCACCAACAGAGGAAATGGGAGGAGTACCTTCCATTTCTTGAGTTTGCATACAAAAATGGTTATCAAGATTCATTGAGGATGAGTCCTTTCAAGGCACTGTATGGGAAGATTTTTAAAACTCCCATAAAATTGAGTGATCTAGTGAACATGGTGCTTGTTAGACCAGACATGTTGGCAGATATGGAACAATAAATGCAGGTTATAAAGAAGAATCTAAAGGCAACACATGATAGACAAAATATTTATGTAACACAGGGAATTTAAGGATTTTCAAGTTGGGGAGCATGTGCATTTGTGCATCAAGCCCAATAAGAGCTCCTTAAGTATTGGATCATGTGCGAAGTTGGCACCACGGTATTACGAGCCTTTTGAGATCCTTGAGAGGATTGGACCAGTGGCCTATCGACTTGCACCACCTCCAACAGTGAATGTCCATGATATTTTTCATGTTTCATTGCCTAAAATGTATATAAAGGATGTCGATCATGTTATTGATTTGTTTTTTATATTGCAGGTGGAGCAAGAAGGATAATTATAACTGGAATCTAAATGCATATTACAGTGGAAACAACTCATGCTTTGGAACAAAGCCATCGAGCAAGTTAAAGTGTAGTGAAAGCACTTTGGGCTTGAAGAAACTACATGGGAGATGGTAGATCATATGCAGGCTATGTATCCTTCATTGTTTTCTAGTTGAGGAAAACCAATTTCGATATTTGTACATATTTATGTATGTTTATATTGTAAAAACCGTCATGAACTAAGTTATAAAGCTCCAATAAGTGGTATGGTTGCTATATTGTCATGTTATCATGATGGTTTTTTCTTTTGAGCAGGTTATTCATTGTAAATACTGAATCGAGCTAAGTTATAAAGCTCCATGGGAAGTATGTTTTCTTTTCATCATATTTTCTGAGGTACAGGTGTGGTTTAACACTGAGGACGGTGTTCCCCAAAGGGGAGGGTTCTGTAATAGAGCTTGGCTAAAAGTTCATGTATTAAAATTTAATGAAGGAAAAATAAGACCATGGTTAAGAGATACTTATTACAAGCTGAAAGTTGGGAAAAGATATCTCAGTGGGCATCACTGTATGTGTTTATGGCTAAGGGATAATTGACAAAGGCAATGGATAAGGCATTAAAAAGGAAAAAAAGGTATTTTAGCACATTTATTTATGAAAGTAAAGGAAATTAGGAGAAAAGGAAGGTGAAAGGTCACAGGCTGCATGTGAGGAGGAAATTGAAGGAAAATAATGGAAAATGAAGAAAATAGAGGCCTTATTGATAAAAAGGCTTCTGAGGATCAGTTGGTACCTTTTGTTAGTTCAGTTTTGGAGCTCTCTCTCTATTCTCTCTCTCTCTCACTCTTGGACACTTAGAGTTTTCTTGGAGCATTTTAGTATTGGACCAAGAAAGGGAAAAACAAGAAAAGGAAGGACAAGGAAAGGAAGGGAAAGCAAGGATAAAGCAAGGAAGAGAAAGATCAAACAACTTCAACAAGAATATTGCAGGTAACATATTGCATGTGTGATTTCCTAGCTGGTTTTAACATGCATGGTATGTGCATGTTTGTATTTGGTTCTTTTTCCATCGGTGGCATGGTTTTGTTGGGTTTTGATAGTGTTTTTCAACCTTGCCTTGCCTTTTTATGGATAGCCATGGCGTGATAGGATCGTTCTCGGTTAGGAGCTTTGGAATTGTCAAATGGTTTCGTAATCTGATACAAAGGTGGTCTTAGGAACATTCCCAAAGGCATAGGAATCCATTGACTTATTTTGGCGGGATACACGGTAAAGCCTGAGGGTGGTGTCTTGGTAAGGGCGTAGTGATCTAATGTGGATTGCGGTAAAGCTTAGAGACAAGGAGACAAAAATTTCCTCAAGGATAGTGATGAGATCTGGAGGCATTCTAAGCTTGGTTTGGTTTTGTGATCTCGGTGTCGGTTTAGGCGAGATCACGTTATGGTGAGGGTGGAGGTGGTTTATCCTCTAGATTCCCTTGTTTTTTTGTATTGGTTTATCCATGAGATCCCACATTCAGGCTTGGAATATGGAACAAGTGTGACTGGTTGAAAGAAATATTTGGTTCAACCATGTCTATGGTCAGGTGATATACATGGAATTCCCAAACCTGGTTGAGGCGAGATCACGTTATGGTGAGGGTGGAGGTGGTTTATCCTCTAGATTCCCTTGTTTTTTTTGTATTGGTTTATCCATGAGATCCCAAATTCAGGCTTGGAATATGGAACAAGTGTGACTGGTTGAAAGAAATATTTGGTTCAACCATGTCTATGGTCAGGTGATATACATGGAATTCCCAAACCTAGTTGGCTCTCGCCTTTGTTTAATGAAAGATAATTTATATTGCTTTTGTACTTGTATTTATGTGCCTTTAATGGATTTTATCTTATGGTTATTTTTGTTTTTATATTCTGGTTATAAACATGGTTATGTGTCCGATTCTAGTCATGGTTTATTTAATGTTTTACTTGTAACCGAAAGAATAATTGATGCAAGACCTAATTAATGTTAAGACAACTAATGTGAGAGGGTGGTGATCCTTCTTGATAAGTTTCATATGAACTTTCAGTCCCATATTCTCATTATTGTATTCATGACTTGTAGATTGCGTTGTTGCCAAGTGTTTGATAGAATGTCAGTCCTAGTTGGGGATGGTTAGGCCTAGTCCTAGAGTCAGTTTTTGGTTTTCAAGCACTGTCATTGTGTAATTTGTGAATTTTGAAAGTTATAGGGATTTTTGGGCAGAGGTCTAGCCCCATCCATGGAATCTAGCCTTAAAATATGTAGTAGCTGGCATAACATTAAGTGAAAAAGTCCATAGTTGCACTAATGCAGGCTTCTGCATGCGACTGGGAGGTTCTAGTCACACTGATGCCTTGCTAAGGGAGCTATTGGGGGTAAAACTCATGGAAAATTTTGGTTGGCTTAGGGGATGGACACCGGGAGGGGTTGGGTTACTCCTAGAGGGTCTTGTGGCACTTGAGGGAAGTCAGTAAGGTTTGTTTGTGGACTCCATTTCCTTAAGGTCACTTAGGAAGTTGAGTAAGGTCATAACTACCCCTCATCTCATGTTTACCCTAGGTAAGATGGTGAAAGTGGGTATATGTGAGGGGAGGTGCTCATTACATGGTATTTCAAGTGTATTATCCTTTAACTCAAACCTAGTGATACCCTAATTTTAAATCTATCTTGGTGAAGTATTTCTCTTCCTGCAATTGATATAATAGATCATCGATCCTTCATAGGGGATAATTGTTCTTGAGCGTAATCTTGTTTAATGCTCTGTAATCAATGCAAAATTCCAAGTCCCACCCTTCTTTGGCACAATTATGATGGGTGACCCAAAAGGTGTGGCACTTGTTGAATTGCACCTTGCTCCAACAACAATTAAAATTTCTTCTTCACTTTACTTGCTTCTAGAATGGACTATTTGTACAACCCAAAATTTGGAAATGGAGAGCCTAGTAATAATTGGATTTTATGTTCCACTTCCCTCTTAGGTGGTATCCTTTTAGGGTTTTGGAACACTCTGTTGTATGCCTGTAGAAACACCTCTAATCGTTTTTTTTCGGTCATTAGTACACATATCCAAGCACTTTTCCTTGTTGATTCCTCACTAAACTGGTTTTCTCTTAAGAAAAGTAAAATATACTTTTTACTAGAACTAATAAACTTCTTAGCTTGGTTGGAACATATAAATAAAACCTTGGACCTGTGTTTGTGCACATTGATGATGAATTTTTTTCCATATTTTATTGAGGTGATGTTGGTTGGACATTTGCATGAATATTGCATCCCACATATGCATGTAGGGACTTCAAAATACGAATCCACATACATAAAGTGGTACTACATCAAATTCTATTTCATTAGTATAATAAGCATTGAAAGTAGATTTTATTATACACTATTTTGTTACCTTGATTTCTACATCCTTATTTAATCATCTCAATGGATATGGGTTAGGAAGATCGTAAACCTCCAATCCAATTTTGTTGACCATATCCATTGCTACGAGATTAGACTATGAACTTGAGTCCAACAGGACATCTAACTTGGTCTTCTTGACCTAGATCTTAATATGGAAGAGTTTGGTTATCTCCTTCTCTTCCTGGAAATGAAGGCTACTCAGCTCCACATCCTTCTACATTGATGTGCAGACAATATTCACATCCAAATTGGGTCTTCTTTTCACCTAATTGCTAAAATCTATGATTAGAATTTTTTTCTTACCATCTTAAAGTTCAACTTTGGTTGTAATTTCAAACACTTCTGTTCAATGTAACCACCAATGTTTCCATGGTTGCATTGATTGATAGGACCCTTGTACTGATGTGTAGTAGTTTTTTTATTCTTATTTTCCCCCCTTTTCACTTCTTCCATTTCTTGGAACATTCCTAGAGCTATTTTTTATTTGAACTTGTTGACTACCTTTTCTTTTGGCTTATGATTTATACATATTATGCCTATAAATGGTCCTCGTCCTTTGTCCTCAACTTGAATAGCATCACTTACTTTCACATAAGGCTATGTACACCCCCCAAATAGTTGAGGAGTACATATAGGTTATTGGGAGAGATACCCATATGATGAACATCTACTTGAACTTAGTGGTGTACTCCTATACACTCTACCCCCGCCTTTTACTGAAGTGGTTCCATTGGATCCATTGGTCCTTTACATACCCAATAGGGTAAAATTATGACTTTATGAGGGTTCAAAGTCCTCCCACTTAGTTACTAGGTGATCACTCTCCAACCTAAATTTTTATGTATGAATTTCCCACCAAGTTAGAGCATGTCCCTCTAACATTGGTCTATCAAATGGTATTTTGGCTTCTCACATATATGGTGAATGGTAAAATAAATTTCTAATTGCTATAACCAATGATTTAATTTTAATGCATTGATCTCACCTTAGTATGGTTTTATGTTGACCTTCACTTCCATATTAAATAAGGTCCATGAATGGTTAATGACAATCAAACTCTGCTGCTCTTTCTCAGGTTCTTTAGTTGACTTCTTTTCTAGGTCTTCATGATCTCGTGATTTCTCCTCTAATATGACCTCTAAGTTGGAACCTCCATCTCCTCCCATTCCAAGCTTTCTTGCTAGAGACATAATAAGGAGGTTCATATTGTGGGTGACATCGACAAATTGCGAACAAAATCATCAACCATGGCTAGGGTTATGTGACTTTTTGCTTAAATTGGTTCTTGGATCCCCTAAAAATTCCAATGATATTCCCCCAAAGGAACCTACTTTTATACCAATATGATCTATAAATTGATGTAGACATTCCATTAGACAGTTCATCACAACAAATTTGATAAAATAAGTCAAAATATATACTATTAAGGTTAATGTCCTTTAGGTTCCATATTTGCTAATTATTCATTTGCTTATGCATGAAATAGATAGAATGTTAATAATAGAGAACAACAAATAAAATCAAACACCATCCACAATGAACAAAAATATTTTCTCCATGAAATTTTTACGGGAGAAAACCCAGCTATAAGGTAAGGCTACTCTTTTCTCTTTTCTATGGGATGGAAATAATGCAAGTACAAAGGATAAAGCATTCTATATGGGGTAAGTGTTGTGACCTATTAGGCTACTAAAAAACACTAAGATCCTTTATTATGTTCTCTAATTACCACTCCTAGTTTCTCTACTTTAGTATGGAACAAAATACAATCCCATAGAATCCCCACTCCTCTTAGTGGTTAAGTTTTAATAGAGCCCAATGTAATATTCCCAAATGGGAAAAGCAAGAATAGAGTGCATAAAACTGGAAATATGCAGAAATATAATAGATCAAAGCATGAGACAACAGTAGATCCATTCCATTATGAATATAACAACAAAATAAGTACAAGATCTTGAGGAAAATATCACTCAAGTGGGGCAAACAAGCCTTCCATGAAAGCATACACCCAAATCTAAAATGTTGTTAATACATGAAGTACAGGAATGCAGAAAACTGCGCTGTCTAAGAGATAAAAATGCTATGGCTAGAGATCCATGCTCCAAAACAGAATTCCAGGACAACCCAGAAAAGGTTTCCAGAAATACACACTATACAAATATAGCAGATTTGGCCCTAGGGCTGAATAATATCTGAAAATAAATCACTAATGGGAGATGGCTGATCTAATATACAAGGTGGCTGATCCTCCTCCAACAGATCTCCTAAATGAAGGGCTGATCCCCACACAGGAAACCCAAACACTCCAAATAGGGCAATAAACCCACTGCTGCAGCTGCTCTCCAAAATAACGTAGTCGCTACAGGAAACTGCGTTGTAGCTGATAACTGCTACTTGGCCTGGTGCCAAAATATGTATTGAAGCCCTGAATTCTTCCTCACAAGCCTCCAAATGAAAGGATAATCCTCCCATGGAAAACTAGCTCAGAAATTGGAGATTTCTCTCCTCCATTGCTACACCCCTGCAACACAACCCAACTCAAAATAGAACTGCGTTGTACATGAGACTGAAGCTTGGCCAAAATGCCTGAATGTGTAAGTGTAGTGAAAAATCCTCCAAGAGCTTCTCAATGGAAGAGGTGGGATTGCCGATCAGGAACACCCTATGCTAAAAAACACATGCAATCTTAGCTAAACAACTGAAGAAAGCTATATGTCTAAAATGACCATATATCAAAATATACAATATACCAAGATGAATAATATGGCCGCCATCCTCTTCCTTTTATAAGATATGAGCTTCCAAACCCTAAGCCCCATCCATTAATGAAACTACTTCAATGCAATATGTCTCCATGTAAAACTGCGATGTCCCTCCATTAATGTCCACTCCTCCATGACATCGTTGTTTATTTGGTCAAAGTTGACCCAGTCCACATGTTTTATCCCTTGCTCACACCTTAGGGTGCTTTATTGAGCTGGAAAGACGATCCACTTTCACGTGAGAAGTGTTTTTATTCTTCATAAAGAGATTTATGTGTCTCCCTACCCATTTATTCACCTATCTCAGTGAAAAAACAAAATTTTAATATTCCAATTAGCTGCAAGCTAATTTAGGAATATTACAGTCCTCCCCTCCAAAATGTTTCTTGTCCTCAAGCAACTGCAAGGATACTACAAAATATCCAATGGATATGTCTCCTCCCAAGAATGCAAGTTTTCCTTGGTGAATAAACCAAATATCTCTCATCATGAAAAAGTGGGAGATACATGGAAAGAGTTATATGATGTCCATTGGTACAAGATCTTAAGGAAAAGATCACTCAAGTGGGGCAAACAAGCCTCCAATGAAAGCATACACCTAGATCTAAAATGTTGTTAATACATGAAGTACAGGAATGCTGAAAATTGCATTGTCTAAGAGAGAATAACAGCTGAAGAATATAAAAATATATTGCTGCTGATATAATGCTCTAAAAATGCTATGGCTAGAGATCCATGCTCCAAAAAAGAATTCCAGGACAACCCAGAAAAGGCTTCCATAAATACACACGATACAAATATAACAGATTTGGCCCTAGGGATGAATAATCTCTACAAATAAATCACTGATGGGATATGGCTGATATGATATACAAGATGGCTGATCCTCCTCCAACAGATCTTCTAAATGAAGGGCTAATCCCCACACAGGAAACCCAAACACTCCAAATAGGGCAATAAACCCACTGCTGCAGCTGCTCTCTAAAATAATGTAGTTCCTGCAGGAAAATGCATTGTAGCTAATGACTGCTACTTGACCTGGTGCCAAAATATGTATTGAAGCCCTGAATTCTTCCTCACAAGCTTCCAGATGAGAGGATAATCCCTCCCATGAAAAACTAGCTCAGAAATTGGAGATTTATCTCCTCCACTACTACACCCCTGCAACACAACCCAACTCTAAACAGAACTGCGTTGTACATGAGACTGAAACTTGGCCAAAATGCCTAAATGTGGAAGTGTAGTGCAAACTCCTCCAAGAGCTTCTCAATGGAAGAGGTGGGATTCCCGATGAGGAACACCCTGTGCTACACAACACATGCAATCTTAGCTAAACAACTAAAGAAAGCTATATGTCTAAAAAGAACATATATCAAAATATAAAATATACCAAGATGAATAATATGGCTGCCATCCTCTTCCTTTTATAATATATGAGCTTCCAAACCCTAATCCCCATCTATTAATGACACTACTTCTATGTAATGTGTCTCCATCTAAAACTGCGAAGTCCCTCCATTAATGTCCACTCCTCCATGACATCGTTGTTGATTTGGTCAGAGTTGACCTAGTCCACATGTTTTAGCCCTTGTTCACACCTTAGGGTGCTTTATTGAGCTGGAAAGATGATCCAATTTCACATGAGAAGTGGTTTTATTCTTCATAAAGAGATTTATGTGTCTCCCTACCCATTTATTCACCTATCTTTGTGACAATTTTTTTTTTTTAATATTCCAATTAGCTGCAAGCTAATTTAGGAATATCAAAATCCTCCCCTCCAAAATGTTGCTTATCCTCAAGCAACTGCAAGGATACTGCAAAATATCCAATGGATATGTCTCCTCCCAAGAATGCAAGTTTCCCTTGGTGAATAAACCAAATAGCTCTCATCATGAAAAAGTGGGAGATATATGGAAAGAGTTATATGTTGTCCATTGGCCTTCTCAAGGCATGGGAGGTGGTAAAAGTTGGGTGCCTCAGTCCCCATGAGAAACTCCATTCTACATGCTATCATCCAAACAAAGTGAGCCATCCTTGGTAGCTCATGTTGCTCCTGAATCTATCAACCAATCATTTCTCCAGGAAGTAAGTGAAGCATCAAATAAGTCTTCAGTTACTCCAATGTTACAATGTGCTACAACATAATGAGTGGATTCAGGTGCTTTACATTTGTCTCTGTCATGATTTTTACCTTTTTATTGATTTCTTTGCTGCTCAATTTTGTCCCAAGGAAGCTTACATGTAGATGCATCATTCCAATCTTTATTGCAGTGTATGTAATGAAGATCATATTCACTTTGAGCTTGTCTACCCCCCCTTCCTCTGAAATTTCTTCTTCCTCTTCCTCTTCGGCCATCTCTTCCTCTGGAATAATATTGAGAATGATTCTTCTCTCTATGTACAAAACATAGAGCTTCTTTGGAAGACAGAGGGGTCGTCTTCTTTCCAAAAGCCTTCTCTCTTTATGCAAACTTTTTCTCAAGGGAATAAAAGGTGATATTCACGAGGTTTCCACTTGCTTGCAATGACTCAAGGTAGTGTGAGTAAGTGGGATACAATGCCTTAACATAAGATATGAGAGGTATGTCAACTTATACACCAGCATTTTTAATGTCATGCATGATAGATCTTACTTATGATGCTAAAGCAAGAGGGTCATCATTTTTCAATTCAAGGTTGAACAACTTAATCATTAATTGAACACTTTCAAGTTCTGAATGTGAGCCATAAAGTTATTTTAATTTCCAAAAGACTTCATAGGCATTCGAAAATGGTGTAATATGGCGACTCACCTCTTCATTTACAAAATATGTAATCAAGGCATAGGCCTTGCAATTCTTGTTTTCCCAAATGGTGATCTCCTTGTCTGAGGTGGGCTTTGTCGATGGATTTTCTCCTTCTCCTTCACAAATTCCTCTCCACAACACATTAAAAATGAGAGTGTGCTTGATTTTCTGAGACCATTCAGGATAATTCTCCTTTCCAGAGAGAACAACTCCCACAATAGATATGAGAGAATGCATTGTGAACTTTTGAAAAAAAAAAAGGTCTGCTAGAAAAGAAAAAAAACTCAATTCTAGTGTAAAATGTATTTTGCTGCAAAAAACTCAATTCTAGAGTGAAAATTGCACTCTGCTGTAAAAAAATCAATTATGGTAAAAATATGTACTTTGTTGTAAAAAACCAGTTCTAGATTTTATTTTTCATTTTTCATTTTCATTTTTTTTTTTTTTTTTTTTTTTGGTAAATACATATATTTTGTAGAGGGCAGGTCAGACCTAGGGGAGGTTGACCTGGGGAGGGTCGAACTTGGGGGAGGTCGACCTAGGGAGGTGGATTAGGGGCGGTTAGGGCGGGGAGGGGAGTCCGCGGAGAAGGGCGGAGGGGGAACAAGGAGGGGAACGGAGAACAGAGAATGGGAGGGGAAGAAGGAAGAGGGGAGGGAGGAGTGGGAGTGGGGAAGGTAATCGAGAGACGAGAGGTGGAGGGGGAGTAGGAGGAGGTAGTGGAAGGTCGCGAGAGGTGGAGGGGGAGGGAGGAGGCAGCGGAGGGCCGCAAGAGGTGGAGGGGGAGAGGGGAGGGGAGTCCGCTGTGGGGAGATGAAATTGCGGGGAGATGAGGGTAGAGGGGTGCGAGAGGTGGAGAGGGAGCGGGGAGGGGAGTCTGTTGCGGGGATATGTAGCTGTGGGGAGGGGGAGTGGGGAGGCGAGGGTGGAGGGGAATGAGAGGGAGGAGGTGGAACATAGTCATAGCGGGAGGCTGCGGGAGGAGGAGGTAGCAGCTGCGGTGTGAGGAGCAACAGGTGGATGTGGTTGTGGTGTGAGGAGCAACAAGAAGCGACTGCAGTGTGAGGAGCAGCAGGTGGATGTGATTGTGGTGTGAGGAGCAACAGGCAGCGACTGTGATGTGAGGAGTAGCAGGAAGCGACCGCGGTGTGAGAAGCAGCAGGCAGCGGAGGGCTACAGTGTGAGAGTTGCGAGGAGTAGCGGATGGAAGAAATAATCAAATGCAAAGTAGTGAGCCCCTAAAAAAATTTGAATGCACAGACTTTCAAACAACATGAATATGACAAAACATGGCAGTCTGAAAAAAATGAAAAACAAAGATAGAAGGGAGTTACACCAAGGATAGGAATGCCAAAAAAAGGGTTGCCTCTGATACCATGTCATACCAGGAGGTAACTCCACAAATTGGACGATGAATTTGATAGAGGGTTCTCATGAATATATACATGGAGGTGATACCATTGGATTCATTTCCCAATGTCTCTTAGACTACCTTATTTCTTAATTTACACTAATATACAATTTCACTCAATCCCTTAGGATTAGGTTTCAACAATATGGATGATGTACATTGCTTTCAAAGTAATTATATTAATAGTGTACATTGATTTCAACGTATGCAAAAAGTAATTATTGACCACATGCATTGATTTATGTGTTATAATAATCGTCAACCTAGATCCATATTCAATAGAAATGAACAATAAAGAACTTAGGTCCATCTTAAATATAAATGAACAACAAAGAGAAAATCAACAAAGAAATACACAAGAAATGACAAGTGAGGATGCATTGATTTCAGTGTAGATAATAATTTTTGGTATAATGTAAATAGATGGATGGTTTGTGTTACTATCAAATTAATTAAATTAATAGTATGCATTGATTTTAGTGTATGCAAAAAATAATTATTGAAAATTTGCATTGATTTGTGTGTGACATTAATCATCAGAATATATCCATATTAAATAGAAATGAACAACAAAGATCCTAGATCCATCTTAATCATCAGCCTAGATGCGCCTTAAATAGAAATGAACAACAAAGAGCAAGTTGATAGAGAAAGGAACAAGAAATGCCAACTGAGTGTCAACGAAAAAGGGAGAAGCAAAGGGTAGATCAACAAAGACAATCATATCAAATGACAATTGAACAACAACAAGAACAAATGAAATAAAAATTTAATGAAAAAGAGCATATCAAAGAGAATATGAAAACACATATTGACAAAGAAGAGGATAACAAATGAGAAATAAATAGTTTCAAGGGAAAGGAATAAAATAAAATACGTAGAAACGAATGAAAATTGAAGAGCATGACGAACCAAGGAAACAAAAACCTGAACAACAAAGAGCATATGGGAAAATAAAACAATATTAAACCAACTCAAGTATAGTATAAGATGCTGAAGAAAATCCTATGAAAAAAAATGTGTTTAAAAGGTATCTATGCCCGAGCTCAACCTGTAACTCTCACTTATATGGATATTGCATATCAAAACTTTTGTGATATAATTTATTGATAGCTCGAGTTTAAATGTGTCATGTGCGTGAGTAGTCATATGTTGGAATTCGGGAAATTGATAAAAATATAGGTCTAATGTGCATGAGATGTAGAAGAAGGAACTCATTAGATTAATATTAGACATATTTAATATATTTAAAATTAATATATTAATCATATTTTTGATAAATTTTGTGGCCACTCACGACTGAAACCAAACTAGATCCATCTTAACTTCGGACCTATCAAACATCGAGAGGGAGCAAATTTCTCGAGGTGCAAACATTTCCTCAAATTTTGCACTCAAAAAGATGTTTTCACCTTGAGAGATTTTATCCCTCTCGATGCTTGATAGATCCGAAATTACGATGGATATAGGCAGGTTTGTATACAAAGACTAAAAGCGAGATCATGCTACTTATTTGATGGCAACAAAATCATTCGAACGTGTGTCATCTTCAAGGTGTATTTCTTTTACTAAATTTTCTTAATCTCTTTCTTTGGGTTATTTATGAAAGAAGATTGTATTTTTGTGTGGAGATCAAGATTACATTGGGTTTAGAGAAGCAACATTTCACGTAAATTTTATCAATTTAAATAAAATTACATACATGTTTCTCTTGTCTGATGTCGATCCTAACGGACGATGCTCTGAGTCCTCTATTCTCGTTACCAAATTGACCGATTCATCCCTACCTATCTGGTATCAACCCCTCTTGTTCCCAGATCAGGAGGAATTCTAAATAGAAGTCTTTTGGCCCCCATACCGAAAAATCCAAAACAATGCCCAAGCTTCCCAAATCCTCGTTGAAAAACTGAACCCAAAGCTTGTCCCTCCTTCTGTGTACTTCCTTTTTTTTTTCTCATTTTCTCCTCCCTTAATATCCTTATATCAACCCGGTTCCTTCCTTTCCAAGCCACCTCTTCACCACCCTTTTATAAAATATTACTGAAATTCTTAGGTGATCACCACCCTTTGACAAGGTGGGTTTGTCGATTTTCTCAAGAAGTTTCCACCTTCATTATAGTGGACAACAATGTATTCTCATTATTCTGTATGATCATGGGTTATAATTCCCTTGTAATGCTTATATCACACTTCCTTTTTTATTATATATATATATATATATATGTTATAATTTCTTTTTAATTTGCATAATAAATATATTATAGTTCCTTTTATTTTGTATATGATATATTATATTTCCCTTGTTATTTTGTATAATATGTATTATATTCAATTTATTTTAGCACAATATATATTATATTCCCATTTATTTTGCATGATGCATTGTATTTACCCTTTATTTTGTATAATATATTATAGTTAAATATATTATATTGGTGGTACACACATTAAGTACCCCACTTAATATATTCATTATTTTTTGTGACTCGGGCATTTACTTAGTACTTTCAATAATGAATTCATTTATCATTTACTAGGACATTTTCTTTTTTCACAAAGGAAAAATTCGTAATCTTTCATTATGTAGAAAAATGACATGTTACATTTTACTGGTATTTTCGAGTATCATCTATTTGCATTCAGCATAGACAAGTATGAGCTGATGTTTACATAAAAAAAAGTATTCAGATACCACATATAAGTTCGGTGCATAACTTATAGGTTCTGAATGAGTCAAAATAAAGTAAAGCAAATAATAATATGTACATATGTAGCTGCCGATAATAACTGAAACCAAAAATATGGATCAAATACTGCTGTCAATTTTCAACAGCTTCATTAACCTGTGGGTCTTCAATGAAAGGCCTATGGAAGAACCTGAATATCTGGTCGCCATTAAATTCCATGATGTTCCAGGTACCATAGATCAACTCCGAGGCTGTTTTGGATAGTTTGTCTGCCACTTTATTCCTAGCCCTGTAAATATGATGGACATAAATGAAGTCAAATGGAAGTTTGAGGACATGTAATTCCCTTAGAAGAGCAATCAATGTGTGCGCGTGACATTGGGCCTGTGCATTAAACCAGTTAAGCACATTTAAGGAATCCCCAAAAATCTGGATAGAGTTGTAGGTTTTTTCCCGGGCAAAAATCAGGAGTAGTCTCAAGGTTTATAGTTCGGAGAAGTTATTCGTGCCGGGACCTAACCCCATCTTGATGTGGAAGTAATGATGAGCAGATATATGCAGAATAGCCCCCCCGCCACATCCCTGATGGTTGGATGCGCCATCAAATAATGCCCAGGGCCGAGTGTAATCAATATCTGCAGGGGTGTCATCATGAGGGATCAAGTAGTATGTGGCAAGAATCACATCCAATATGCGCTCAGCATTCACCGGAAGCTGATCAAATATGCATTTGTTCCGTGCAATCCAAAGGTGCCAAGTAATAATCAGAGGGAGGATGCGAAGCTTAATGTGGTGAGCATTCGATTGCCACGATGAAGTCCAGGCCTCCAAAAGTGTAATACCAATCCAATGTGAAGAACATCCCAATCTGTGTATGACCCGTCCCCAGATGGACTGTGAGAAATTTCATTCAATAAATATGTGAATAGCGTCCTCCACTTGTTGTAGACAGAAACAACAATGTGAGGGCCCCTGTATCGCGCGATGGTGCAGAAATTCCATAGTGGGTGCACAATTCTGAAGTATGCACCAGAATAGGAGTCTGTATTTGTGAGGAGCATTAAGTTTCCAAAGAGGCCCCCACCACCATGCTATTTCGTGTGGTTCTTTGGGCCTGCATAGTGTCAAGTAGCCCACCTTTGGGGAGTATAGACCCGATTCAGATATGGCCCAGATCAGCTGATCCGCATGTTCAGTCAAACGGATGTGAGATGCTCTTAAAGCCCGGATGTAATTTTCCCAAGCCAGATGACCAGCACGTGGTAGTTCCAGATCCACCACAGATAGCCAGGCCTGGGTGTGACAAGTTGTGCGGGCCTAATACGCAATCTGTGCCAAGTATTAGATGCCTAAGTGATCCAGATGCGCCAGAATCCGTTCAGGTAGCTTGTAGTAGTGCCCGCTGCCCAACCAAGAATCTGATCCCACCCGAACAGATACACCCGAGCCGATTTTCCAGGAGAGTCCACCTTGGATTAATGATGCAGCCCTTGTGATAGCCTTCCAGATAATGGATGCTCTAGGCTTGTGATCAATATGCCTCCTGATCCAATCAAGCATGTTATTAGGGGCAATGTACTTTGCAGTAGTGACCTCCCGCCAAAGACTGCAACCAGTAAGCAAGTGCCAACACAACTTAGCAGCCATAGCTTTCGAGAATAGGTGAAGATCTTTGATGCCCCATCCACCCCACTATTTCGGAATGCATATTCGTTCCCAAGAAATCCATGCAAAAGTTCTGTCCGTGTCCCGATTCCTCCAAAGAAATTTCCTGCTAATGCTCTTGACCCGATTAGTCACACCAATAGGTATCCAGGCCAGAGACATCCAGTAAACAGGAATGGATTTGAGTACTGATTTGATGAGAGTAAGACGTCCAGCCTGAGATAGCCAACGGTGATACCAGATATTTATTCGGCGTTCCACTTTTGCGATGAGCCAGTTTCAATCTTTGATCTGATAGTCATTTGGTTTAAGATGGAACCCCAAGTATTTCAATCCCACCTCAATGTTGTTTGGTACATAGCCAAATAAAGCAGTGGAGATGCCCTGTTCCCGAAAAGTGCATCGGGTCATGATTATGGTTGATTTATTGCTGTTGGGGATCATACCTGTTGCTCTGCAAAAACTTTGAAGAATTTTCTCAAATTGTATAGAGTCCTGTCCAGAGCCATCAAGAATATCAGCACATCATCAACAAATAAAAGGTGGGTGAGGTACATAATTTCATTAATTTGGAGACCATGTAAATTCCCGTCCTCTTTGGCCTTTTTGATAAGTACAGATAGTCCTTCCATGACAAGGACAAAAAGTAGGGGAGATAAAGGGCATCCCTGTTGCAGACCCCTACCCGCATGAAAAAAGTCAGATGTGGTGCCATTTAGGAGGATACTGAATGTTGCATGGCTAATACAACCCATAATCCAGTTGATGAAAGTGGGGGGAAAGCCAGTGTGGATGAGGATAAGATGTAGGTAGCTCCAGTTAGCTTGATCAAAAGCCTTTGCAAGGTCAATCTTAAGGATGGTGGATTTGAGCTTTTTTTTTTTGATTGAGTGCAGGGCTTCTTGAGCAGTACCAATAGCCTCATGGATCTGTCTATGGTGAAGGAATGAAAATTTTTCTTTGGCAATGTGTTCTGATAATATAGGTTTGATGCGATTAGAAATGATTTTGGAAATAATTTTATAGATGCAATTACACAGAGATATAGGTCTGTAATCCTAAAAGCTGAGAGGGTGATCAGTCTTAGGTATGAGGGTGATGAAAGTAGTATTGAAACCATCATATATGCGACCCCTAACTCGGCTGTCTTCAATAGCAAGTAGGAGATCACATCCAATAAGATCGAAAAAATGAATGAAGAATTCAATGGGCCAGCCATCTGGACCAGGGATTTTATCACTATTGAACCATTTAAGAACACCCTCAATCTCACCCATGGTGACCGGACAGTTGAGATCCTATAATTGTTCCAGGTCCACGAATCTATTGAAAGATCTAGTAATCCTCATAATGTCAAGTAGATCATGATGGATAGGGTCTCGATATAGATTGGAAAAATGCTGAATACCCATATCAGTAAGTTGAGTATGAGTACGGGCCACAAATCCATGTTGATCAGTGAGTTCCCAAATTCTGTTTCCAATTTTCCGGCCATTTGCATACTGTTGGAAGAATTTTGTGTTCTCATCCCCGCCTAGAGCCAGATAGCCCTGCTTTTGAGCCTCCAATCCGCCTCCTTTTGGTGAAGTAGTTTTGTTCTGGTAGTATCGAGTGCTATGAGGTGTTCCTTTGTGTTTCTAGATCTAAAACCCAGCAGATCCGTCGCAGTCAGCTGAGCAATTTCGAGTTCAATTCTATATAGTTTCGTACACTCCTGCCTTCTTTTTTCCCACACCCAATCAATAGTCAGGCCTTTTATCTGATTGAGATTATCATTTATAACTTTGGCTGGTTCCAAATCAGGGAGAAGGGTACAGTGCTGCCACTCCTGGACCACCAGATTGTGATAATCTATGTCAGTAAGCCATCTGGAGTTAAATTTGAACGGTGTACGGGCCCTATGAGGTCCAAAAGCCAATTCCAAGAAGACAGGAGAGTGGTCGGATAATCCCCCATGTCCCACCCATTGACGAGCAAGATCCAACATCTGATGTAATGGTTGTTTGATCAGAAATCGATCCAGCCGACGAGCCAATGCCGCAGCCCCCGTCCTGCGGTTCCTCCAAGTAGGTTGGATCTTGTTCATCTGAATGTCAATGAAATCGGCCGAATCGATAGCAGAGTAGAATAAATATGAAGCGGTTCGGGGGTAGCATTAGGTCCCTAAGATTCAAATATACCCATGGAAAAATTTAAATCACCGCCCAATATGGTGAGAGGATTTTTGGTCATAGAGCAATTCAAAAATGCTTGCCAAAATGCCTCTCTGTTGAGACAAGGCCCATAAACATTGATAAGGGTATAGGTGAGACTGTCTTTGCCATAGTTAATATCAATCCCAAGAGTACACTGTCTGCTCCAGCAATTGAGTACCCTAATGGTCTTATTGTTGATACCAATGGCACATCCACTTGATTTGCCCCGGGCGTCCAGAGTATAAAAAGACCAATTTGGCAATATTGATATTAGAAAAGAGTTAATAAAAATGCCATCCCCCAACGTTTCTTGTAGGAATAGAATATCAATCTGTTGTTGAGAGATAAGTTCCCTGAGCGCCAGTCTTTTATCGGGGTTGGCTAGTCCCCTGCAATTGAAGGTCAAACAAATCATGATGTAACCACAACAATGGGTTGCCTTGCTCTAAGAACCCGAAGAATGGATGATTGTGTGCCTGCCGCAACTTCCAAATTTGCCCGTTTAATGGATTTTTCCATATCAGATGGTCGATCCCTGGACTTTGTAATGGAACTGAGAGCCCCAGGTCCAATCCCAAAAGCATCACAGGATGGAGGGAGGGAATTGGATCGTAGGTAGTAGGAGTGTCCAGAGGTAGAGGAGTCCGATAGCAGAGGAGATTTGCTAGAGGACAGATCAGCTGATGTGTGAGGAATGGTAGGTGTGATAGTAGGTGGGGGCCGAGCAATGGTATAGTTGAGGTTGGGTAGTGAGATACCAGCGTGAAGAGTGGAAGCAGATAAACAAGGAGAAATAATGGATGATGATAAAAAATATGTAATGAAATGCGGAGAGTCGAGAGAAGGAGAGGTACCCGGAACAGTAGAGCGATGCAGAGTGTGTGAAGCCATCTGAGCATGGGTCTGAGCTTGTGTGATCGGCCAGGTAGGGAGAGTGTGAGGCTGCTCCTGGGCAATATCAATCGATGTAGACAGCAGATGTCCCGATGTCCCCGCCGATGACATACATGAGCAAATGAAAGGTTCAGTCTGAGTGGCCGCCGAGATAGTTTTCCCCTGAATAGGTGTAGAGTAAACCAACAGTGGAAAATCCTTGTACAAGTGCCCCACCTCGTGACATTTCTGGCACCTGAATGGCACACCCTCGTAGTCTAAAGTCTGTTGCCAAATCATCCCCTCAAAAAACATGTTGTATGTGTCGTGGGGACCATCCCTGGTGTCCAGAAAGATAAGAATGCGAGCCACAACCCGGCTGCGTGTGGTCAAGTAGGAGCGACCATGGTCAAGATAATGGCCAAAATCCTCCCCAATATTACGAAATGCAGTTTCCATCCAGAATTGGAGAGGAAGGCCAGGGAGGTACATCCAAATAGGCCCATCTCCCGCATTCTCTTTGTTTGGGTCAAACAACGACATCCATCTCTTGAGGAGCATGGGATGCATTTCAATATGCCAGTATTGGGCAAGGACCCAAGCAGTTTAGTCTAAAAAGGAAAAGGAGAGTGAGAACCAGCCACGGGCAAGTATGAGAACCTCTGGAAGTGGCTCAAGTATCCCACCCCAGATCCCGAGTCCATTGAATCAGTCGCGCCGCTGAGTATTTTCAGCCCCGAACCCTACCCACCAGAATAGTGGCCACAGTGTGCTCCAGATCCTCCATGCCTCTATCTTGTCTGAAGATTGAGTTCCTGCAGAGCTTATTTTTGGTAATTTTGGGCTTCTTACCCTTGTTTGTATGCCCCAGGTGCTGATCACCAGAGTCCTCCGAGTTAGATGATGGGAGCGGAGAGTCAGTCACATGAACATCCACCGGGATATTGGTGAAAACCCCCGATGCTACTGCGGGTCCTCCAATCTCCACTACACCATTATGACCGTGGCCCCCAATATTCATCTACTCAAGATTCTGGGTGGTAGCATTGATGTCGGCCAAATCCGTCCCCTCAAGAGGTAGTGAGAGTCCTGGTTCAACCCCCAGAAATCCCGCCGAGCCCAACGGCGAGGAGCCCCAAAGACTATCGGACAATGGTGAGGGAGTAGAAAAACAATTAACAATCAGAGTGTTGCCACAGTGGGGGCCAGTAGTCACCACAGGGTCCGTCCGAATAGGAGTTGCAGTAGTCACAACAGGAGCATTCGGGTCCATATTAGCATCCTCTTCCTGTTCGGGGCCCCAGATGTCGACACCGGCCAGAGGGTCTTCAGAGTAATCAACGAGCTCCTCGTAGGTACTCATGAAGTTATATTTGGATGGCTCCAGAAGGGTGGGATGTCAATCACACAGTTAACAAACCAATACCACAAACCCAAAAAACGACAACGATAAGAAAGTGAGAGACAGGGAATGCAGGGCGCGAGTCGGGCCCGCGGACAGACAGGGAAAACAGGGCCAAGCTGAGTCTAAAGGGAAATCAACTGACATACCAAGTAGGGCGCACTAATACCAAACACCCAGCCGCCGCAAACAAGTGGGATAAATGAAGGAGACAGTGAATAGATAATTACCACAACTGTGTGAAGAAAGAGTCCGAATGCGCGCAACAGATAATAGCCAATACAAGTGCAAATATTATTGAAAACCCGAGAGAGTGGGGATTCAGATGATCACCAGATCCGAGGCATAAAAACCAGTGAAATGTTGCTGCCGCCATGGATAGAGAATCACAGGGTTCAAAACCCTAGCCGCCATGGTTCCCCGTTGCCCTAGGAAATTTTCATAATCAATTGGTATGTATATTAGCGTAGTGCATGCGATGCATGCATATGTAGTTATCATATGCATGCTAGTATTCATATGTTGCCCATGATTCGAGATTGATCATTACATTTTGTTAGTGAATTTCAATGTTAAGCACTTAGAATTTAGCCACAACATCTCCTCTTTACTTGGTGACTTCTCCATCCTCCAATTTTGCTTGAAGTAATCCATGTTGATTTTGCATATCAGGTCTATTTTCCACAGAGTAAGTAAATGAGGATTTGGCCTAATCTTTTAATGCTAAATTTATTTCCTTCAACTTCATTCCCACACAAAGGGAGCTAGAAATTGAATTACTGAATGGCTTCACAATTACTTTTGTGAATGATGGATCATTAAGATAAAATAAATATAATTTAAAAGGGACGAACCAAAATCAGAGTATTGCAAGGAAAGTGAAATAGGATTGTGATATAAAACATCAAAATGGATGATGAATTTATAATATGATTGTTGAGGAGATCGCTATGACTGAGGAATATATTTAACATTGTAGCTATATGACCTAGCCCCAATCTCCATATTGGTCTAAATGTATTTACCTCTTACTAGTTTTATATCAACAACATCCCAAAATACAAACAAATCTTCCATATTTTCCTTAAAGGGATCTCATATGATGCTCCCTCCTCGTTTTCCTTATTTAATAAGGTCACATTGAAATCTCCATCCACTATGCTATTGTTCATGACTTCTGAATCCTATAATATTTGGAAAGAATGCCAATATTATTCTTCCTTGTAATGAGTTGGAATATATACATTAAAAGAATTAAACTTCATACCTATGATAGATTAATAAGACAAGTAAAAACCCAATGCTACATGTTTTGAGTATATTCCACCTTTAACAAAATACTATCTCATAGCACACACATTCCTCTTAAAGCTTCTCTTGCTCTAATGGTTACACCAAAATTATTTTTCCAATCTCTAACATCTTTGCCTCTTTGTTAAGTCCCTATATCACTAGTATAGTCCCTTATTATTGTTAGTGTAAACCCCTTATTGTTATTATTGTACCCTTGTAACCCCCATTTTGTTATTATTGTGCCCTTAAATTATTATTGTTAGGTCGGCTAGGATTACATTGTGGCCCACTAGGATTACATTATGGCCCCATGGACTCCTATATATAGAAAGGAGGTTTTGTGAATTGTATCATCCAAGAATTTTTCATTTATGTAATGTATTGGAGGTTGCCCCCTCGAAGTGGCTTATTTCTAAGGCGTTTATATCTCTTTTCTTCTCTTTTTGGAGCTGGTTTCACAACATTTGGTATCAGAGCTTTGGATTCTAGGGTTTCGCTGCTCCAAACAGGTCATCGTGAAATTTTCGCTATAACTTTTTTTCTATGAAGTTTCAGAAGCTGAAATTTTTAGGGTGCGAAGCCGAAATATTGAGGAAGATTGTCTAGATATTTCAGAGCTTGGTTCACAATATTTTCAGAGATATGATCTGTGGAAGTTAGGTCTTTTTTCAGGCTCCTAAACAGGTCATCGTGGAATTTTCGCTATAAATTTTTTTCTACTGAGGTTCAGAATCTGAAATTTTTATGGTGCGAAGCTGAAATCCTAAGGAAACTCGTCAAAAAATTTTAGAGCTTGGTTCGAAATTTTTTTGGAGATATGATTTGTGGAAGGTAGTGCTTTTTCAGGCTCCCGAATTTCATCTCAAAGAGGTGATCGTGGGAAAATTTCAATAACTCTCTCTCTGAGCATCGGATTGGAGTGCTGTAAAAATTGGTCGCAAGTACACGGAATTCAGTTTCTTGGTATCAATTTCAGAGGCGAAGGACGAAACAGTGACACGTGGCAAGCCGTACAATTTTGCTATACTGAACCAATCCATAATTAGGTCATTGTGGGAGATTGGACATAACTTTGTCTTGGAGAATCCAAATCAAGTCAGATCTGTGGCATTCAAAAGAGAATTTAGAGGGAAAATTCAGTGCTGAATTTCAGATATTAAAGAGCCGCAATCACAGAGATAATCTAATTTCAATATCGAGCTCCTCAAAAGCAAGTAAAAGGTGTGTAATTTTTTTTCCGAATTGCATAAGTCTTGTTTGAAGAATCAAGTTGAATTGATTGCAAGGGCATATTGTAGAATAGATATCAGTATTGGATTATAAAATGGCCCCTAAAAATAATTCAACACCCATTAAGCCTTTGGAAAGCTCTACTATGACTCATGTAGATGAAGAATGGAAACATGACATATCAAAATTACAAGAGCAAGTGCAACAAATTTCACTCTCGCAAAGAGCAACAAAAAATGACATGGAAGTTTTGAAGAAAGGCGTGGAAACTAAGATGGATGGTTTGAAGAAAGGTGTTTAATCTAAGATAGATGGCATGGAATCTAAGATAGATGGCATGGATGCTGGCATGGAATCTAAGATGGATTTCATGGAAGCTAAGATCGATGAGAAAATGGAAAACATGAAGAATGTTCTAAAAGCAGACATGGAAGGTTTGATAAAGTTGATACAAGAAACGTTTCCTAATGGTGAAAAGATAATAGAAGAACCTCATGATGAGAACAAAATAAATGTTAATCGTGATTTCATAAACTCTAATGTTGGCGGGAAGAACCACCATATTCCAAAGATGGATATGAGGAAATTTGATGGAAAGGATCCTGTAACATGGATACTACAGATGGAGCAATATTTTGATCTCCATAACGTGCAAAACACACAAAAGGTACGCATTGCAGCTTTACATTTAGAACAAAATACATTTGTATGGTATCGATGGCTTTGCTCCCGTAAAAAAATTGTCACTTGGTCAATTTTTACGGAGAAAATTATAGCACATTATGAGGATACAAAGAGCAACACCTTCTTTAGCCAATTGATAAATCTCAAACAAAAGGGTTTAGTGGGGCAGCACATTGAGGACTTCCAAAAATTGAATATAAGGGTAACTGATATTCCAGAGGAACACAGGATTGATCTCTTCATAGGTACTCTAAAGGATAACATCCAACATGAAGTTCGTGTTTTGGAACCTGATTCATTGGAGAAGGCATTCAGGTTGGCAAGAAAAGTTGAATGTAAAATTATGGCGACAAGGAAGCCTGCCACTCAATTCTATAAAGAAGGAAGTGTTGCTACGCCTAGATTTCCACAACCTACAAGGTTGACACCACAACAATTGGAAGAAAAAAGAGCAAAAGGGCTTTGCTACAGTTGTGATAGAAAATACACCAAAGGTCATAAGTGTGCTGAAAAGAAATTATTTTACATAGATTGTGAAGAAGAAGAAGAAGAAAATGAACAAGAAAAGGATATACACCAAGAACCAGCCCTAGAACAGGAAGAAATGAATCCGACCATATCGTGTAATGCACTGGCAGGAATTACCACTCCTCAAACTCTCAAGATAGAAGGAAAAATCAAGAAGAAAAAGGTAATAGTGTTGATTGATTCAGGTAGCACCCTGTTGTGACCAGCAACAACCCCCCTTTTATTTAATATTAGTAATACTAAATAAATGAGGACCCTTAGTTAAAAATCCAAAAAATCAATTAGGATTTGTTTGCCTTTCAAAATAAAACTTTCTATCATAAACCTATAGAAATCCCTTTGAAAGAATATTAGAAAACACTTAAGTTTATGATAGATCATAATAAAATTGCTCTTTAAACAAGATAGCGCATCCATAACCAAATGGTATATATCTTTTATAAAACGCATTGGTCGCAGATCGCATAGCGCAGAAAATAGAAATGATTAATGAATATGTTTTACGCTCTTTTCAAATTATGCGCTTTTGCGATTTTGCGATGTGTGCTTTTGCGATCTTGCGATAATGCGCTTTTGCGATTTTGCGCTTTCGCGATTCTGCGATATGCGCTTTTGCGCTATTGCGCAATTCCCGCTTTTGCGCTATTTTTATGACTGCTATGACTTCATTTTGCGATATTGCGACATTGCGATATTGTGATATTGCGCAGCAAATCGCAGATCGCAATGTCGCAGATTCACGAAGGCGCGCTATCCCAAGGCAATCTTCCCATATGTCAAATCCGTTATGCGCTTTAATGATTATATTAAATGATTGGATTGATTATTAATGTGAAATGAGATTGTGTTTAGATTGAAAGTTGTTTCACAATTAAAATATTATATTTCATCCGCTTTCACATTCAAAACAGTCTCATCACCTTTCTTATATCATTACTCTCATTTATTCGTAAAACGCAGGCACGAAGGAGCAAACGACTATACAAAGCTTCCGCTAAACACTATGGGTAAGAAGGAGAAGAGCTCAAATTATGAAAACAAAGAAATGGCTTCGCTATATGCAGACACCGCCTGTAACAAGGATGCTGGTATATCCACTTGGGAAGGAATGTATAATCTGTTAGAAGATGAAAACCCTGTGGTGATAAAAGTTGCAGCTACAGCAGGTTCAAAGAATACGTCCGAAGCAACCCTTAGAGACTTGGCTTGCTCATTTATGCATAGAATAGCAGCAAGGCCAAGGATTCTCCCATATACAGACATGGTGAGATGGGTGCTGGATAGCACAGATATTTCAGACAGACAATTCAGAACTCCATCTGAAGAGCTAATCGGGTCATTCACCATAGAAGATCTGAGATTAATGTATAAGCTACCAGAACCTCAGGCGACTTTCAACAAGCAATTTATGGAAGATTTTGCCAAAGAACACTCAAATTTGGTAGAATGCACAAAGGAGTGGACCAAAATAAGTGAACCATTGAAGAAAAACAAACAAGGTATGTACAGCACGGGTTCACTTACCTCTCCTTATTGTTTTACTACTGCCATGTTATGCAGGATTTTTGGAAAGCCTGACATAAATATGATCTTACCCGAATGGCTTCCTTTGTTGAATGCGGCTGTTAATTCTACAATTGTAGACTGGGCCAAAATTCTATCTGATAATCTCACCACTGCTATTTTTCACTACCGGTCTAAACGAAATGTTTCCTAGCGGGTTTATCCGCCTTTTTATTTATCTGCTTATGTCATGGACGCCATCTGCTATGTCTCTAAATTCCCTGTAATGGGCTGGAAATGGACTATCCACGACCCTTTGCCCATTCATGTGTACCATAAAGAACTGTGGGAGTCTAAGTTTGTCCCCCATTTTTACCAAATTTGTCATGGAATAATGCTGCCATTGTACAGAACATTGTATAATAAGGATGCCCCAAGGTTATCCTCAGAAACAGAGGTTGATATTCTCCCCGTCACGAGATGGTTTGGAGAAGAATTGTTCACTTATATTAGGGTTTTTGGAAGTTATGCTTCTCCCCATGTGTTACCCCTATATGTTCCAGATAGACTTGTAGCTCGGGAATTTTCTTATCAAACCTGTGGCCAGGGAGGTATAACAAAAGATTTAAGAGAGAAGAAAAAGGGAATTTGGCCACAATTTCCCATAAAATGTGGAACATTTTCACTGTTTGATATTGGTCATGCATTTCAAGAGATAGGCAACGTTACATGCTTACAGCTGTTCAAATTCTCGAGAAGGTTATTTGACCCAAATGATATTGTTAAGAATTTTACCAATGCAATCAAAGTAAGGGAATTTTCCGGGGAACAGGATCTTTTTGATGATATGTTCCAAGCAAGAAATTCATTTAAAGAGGTTTTGAATTCAGCTCAAGCGCAGCTATCTCCAGAGGATTTTCAGGAATTCAAGCTGTACAGAGAAAGAAGACTAATTCCTATTCCTTTGGATAATCTATGCTTAGAGCCCGCAAGGGAACAAACTCCTAGTGTTAGTCTTAACGACAGTTCAAGTATAGGTAAATCTAAATCAAAATCTGATAGAGATTCTGAACACTCCAACAAGTCTAAAGAAAAGGAAGATAAAATGGAAGAATCTATTAAGGATTCTGCACAATCAAAAGAACTTGCTCAACAACAAATTTTGACTTCTCAACAGACAAATCCTCCTCCAACCAATGTACAGCAACAACCAGTCATTATTGAATTAGACAAAGAATGGGAAACCTTCAACCAATTGATTAATGTACAAGAACATAATGTACAGACCCCTGTCCAGACAACCAAAGTTTTGAATACAGGAACAAGCAGCACAGTCGCAGTGACAGAGCACATACCAATCACACCCTCCTCTGAAATTGTATTTAATGTAGAGTACATTCCTCCTCTGGATGTATTCTACAGCCCAAAATACAAAGCAGTAGTGAAGAGACAGAGAAAAAGGAGAAAAATAGAAAGTGCAATTGCTACTGAAGCAGAACAAGTAGATGTTTTATGGAAAGATCCTACCACAGAGCCTACTCATAATCTCACTAAGTTATCTCAAATAACAGGAGCTTATGCTTCTACAACAATTGATAAAGCAGTTGAGATACAACTTTTGTTGGATGAAAAATAAGAACAGGTAAAAGATCTGCAACAGCAATTGCAACAGGTACAGGCCAATAAGGAAGCACAATTGAAACTTGAAGAGTTACAACAACAACTTCAAGAAATGAAAATAGGACATCAAAAAAGCCTGGCTGATAAAGACAAACAAATACAGATTATCCAAGATCAACATAAAGATGATCCTAAGCTTCCAGAATTCATTTCAGAAACCATCTCTCTGAACAATCAACTACTGCAACAAGAGGAAGTTTTCTGCCAAAAAATCTTGCAATGGAATTCTTTGTGCCAAGAGAGCGATAAAATCACAAATCATGTCGTAGATTTACGAAATGATTATGATTTGATTAATGAAAAGATCAATGATTATATAGCATGGAAAAAGACAGAAGAAGGCAGAAAATCTGGTGCACCCATCATTAATGAAAACCATAAAGAAATACTGTTTAATAACTGGGATGCACAAATCAGAAGGGCAGAAAAGGCAGCAGAGGAGGCGGCTACAGCGGCAAACACTCTCATTGATTGTGTAAATGACAATTTACACAAAGCTAATTTGATCCCAGAAACTGTTCCAGGATATCTCCCACAGGCAAATCAACTGCAAACATAATGGAGGCAAAAGGCAGAAGAAAGAGAAAAATCCATCCAAGGGCTGACAAGATTGAATTGGGACTCATACTGGATGTACTTGGTAAAGCCACATAGTCAGCACAGTGCGCTCAATTGTATCATCAATGCTACAGAGAAGATTGCTCCTACGCTTGCCGACTCTGTCTTCATAGGACAGTTGAATTCTGAAGTCGGTCAACCGCATCTTCTCAAAACCATGCTAGATGCCTGCAAGATCAAAGATCAAGTTCATAGATAGATATATTTAGTTTTAATTTCACTGTATTTTAGCCTAGGAAAAGGACGGTCATTGAACCGAATCCTTAAATTTTGTAATAAACTATTTTTAGAGTTAATTAAGTAGTATTTAAACCCCTCTCATGCATTTAGAGAGGGGTCTTGGATCTTAATATTTTTGGACTTGGAGATTGCATTTCTGTACTCCATTGTCTTATATATTTTTTAAAAAGGATCACATCTGGTGATTTTCATGCGAAATTATCTTTGAAGTGTTGCATTTCTGTACCTTTGGAATTTGATTTTGCAACATAGTTACTGGATAGAGTATCAGATTGCATCTGGAAGTCATCAAGATGAACAAGGTATTTCTATCTGTTTACTGTTGATTTCTTTTGTCTTATGATATTCGTTTTAAGATTGCTGTCATTTATATGTATATTTGTTTTCACAACGCTTCCTTTTATATATCATTTCTGAGTATAATTGAAACGTTATTCTTCATAATTACATGTAGATGGTATACAATGATGAATGCAATATGCTAATATAACTCTGTTTAATTTCTTAAACAGAGTTATCTTTATTTGTTTCTGCACATTTCAATTTAATTAATAATACATTTTCATGGTTATTGTTAAATTGGAACAATCTTAAGTTGTATTCACATATAATTACCCGGGTTAGTATTAGAACTTATTTATCAGTATTTAGCTTAAATTAGATAGTTTTATTTCAGATATTTTAGTCCCATTTCCACCCATCCAATCCAATCCATTTAGTCACAAGGAAACTGGTCCTTTAAATCCAGTCGGAGCCACCATACCAAACGGAAAAGGAGCTGCCTTAAGGTCCCGACCGGGTGGTTTTCCTCGATGTTTGAAGCAGAGATTTTCTAGGCTTCAACATTTTTGGTGCTAGAAGGAGGGCCTGAGCTATGAATGGCAAGTAAATCTCTATCCACAAGCCATTCTGAGAGCAAAACACCCTCATTAACTCCTTCAATTTCTTCTGAAATTCGAAATCCTAGAGAAGAAATTGCAGAAAATATTCAGACACCCACTACCAAAATCTCAAAACATTTAGACAACCAACATCCTGAGTCTCCTGAAGTTCAAGATTTAATTCATAAATTGAAAGGATTCTCATTATCTCTTGAAGAGTTTGAAATATCTGAAGGTAGTGTAACTTCAAAGTTTGTTTCTTCCAAACCTCTTACTAGGCTTCAAAGTGAAAAACTTGGTATTTCTC